>OZ024828.1:22823098-23096158 GCA_964016985.1 Anodontia alba | reverse complement strand
CTAAGATTAAGCCGAGAAAAAAAAAGTAAAATATAACGGCTCGCGCATTTGAACTAAAATGTGAATAGAACTTATCGGATAAGCTTTTCGTTGAAAACCTTGTGATAAGGAAGACAATCTGAGTTTGAATCAAACTTGTCAAGTGCAAGATTTGTCTAACTTGTTCCGCTAAATGGCTAACCATTCGCCCTGCACTATACACATCATTTAAATCGTGTTGATGTTTTGTCATCCATCTGCGCCATTAGCAATTTACTCGCCACTAGTAGTTCTGCTACAGAAAGTTTGAACTGCACTGTTTGAAAGCTGCTGATCCTTTTATGAAACAAATATGTCCTGTATCACTTTTTGTTTCAAAAGTTTTATATCCAAATTGCAGACTTAAACACCCCTCGCCCCCACCCAACGCCCCCCCCCCCCCCCCCCCCCCCCAACCACACACACACACCAAAGGCGGTACGGTACTCCCATTGTTGTTTCTTTTGTGATATGTTCTGTCGTGTACTACACTTATAAACGTTTTTAACGAGTATGTACGTTTACGATATCTCTTGAGTTAAATTCAGGTGACAGAGTTGTCACCTTTGTGGGAAAGGACTGCTGACCGCTCACCATCTGTGTTTTGTGACTGTACAATTGTAAATGTCTATTTTTCCCTTTGATGTTGAGGAATAGAAGTGATTATGATTACATCGGTTCCTGTTCGCTTACAGTCGAACCTCAATAACTCGAACACCGACGGTTCGTTTACCATGGATAATTCGAACTCGTATTTGAGCCTTGATTGCTCAAGAAATAATATGTATAGGAATGTTTCAGGAATTTTTTCCTATTTTATCTTGACAATGTATGTTGTGTGTACTCATTAGAATCACCTCATCGAGGCGATTCTGATGAGTACACACAACATACCATTATTTTAAAGAAGATCGAAACGCCATTCCTGTATTATTCCCGCATTTGTCTCCTAACTTTTTGCTATGATTAACCCTCAATGGCACGAACTACCCATATCTCGAACAAATATCCATGGTCCCAAGGAGGTTCGAGTTATTGGGGTTCGACTGTACTTTTTATCTGGTAATTTCACGGCAAAATTATAGATGAGCTGAAACGAGAGAAGTGTACCTCGCAGCGGAGACTCGGATCAGCCTCGGCCTCGCCATGTGAAAATGTGTACATGTATAAGGGCATATGCGGACAGCGAAGGTCCAGATCAGACTGTGCATCTGCGCAGTCTGATCTGGGCCTTTGTTGTTCGCAAACAGAATCCGATACTAAAGAATGTTTCAGTGAAGAGCAAATACCCGGATGAGACTAAAAATGCGCATGTGCAGGATGATGAGAATCCGCTCAATTTGCGCATGTTCGAAGGAACTTTTTCGCTTGACGCGGTCCAGCTTTTTTATTCCCACAGTCCTTACCAGTCTTCGCTACCCTCCTGAAGAGCCTGTGGTAAATCCACAGGGCGGCCAGTACGGGTGCACAGAGAGATCCGTATTCACTGGGGTTACAGATCCTTACAGCTCAAATGTATAGTTCACGTCGTCATAAAACTGTCACAACTAAACGGTAAGTTCGCAAAAGTTCGCCGATGTCCGTTAACAGTTTGCCCAGCGGGCACATGATGTTTATACGACGTCGCATTAACGTCGATGTTGCAACCCGGTTGGTTTTTTTACCCATTTAATGCAGGTATCTGCATTTCAAATACAGATATCTTTATCAGTAATTACAAATATCTGTATGTTTGTAATAACAGATATCTATAATTGAAATACAGTTATCTGTAATTGAAATAGATATGTCTCTGTTGAAATGAAGACATCTGTATTTGAAATACAGATATTTCTATTTTCGATCACAATATAGATATCTGCATTTCAATTAGAAATATCTGCATTTCAGTTAGATATAATTAAGCTGAATTGCATTTAAAACACTGATATCTCTAACTGAAATGCAAATATCTGTGTTTGAATTGCAGATATCTGAATTTCTAAATTAAATACAAATATCTGCATTTTAAATGTAGTTATCTGTATTAAATGGGTATAAAGGAATGTTTCTTTTGTAACCTTCTAACAATATTGTTCAACGCATCATGATTCGTCAAAAAAACATGGCCGCCAGGGGGCGTGACTTATTTTCCCTATATATTTATATGGAAAACTTTAAAAATCTTCATGTCAGAAACCACTGGACCGATTTCTATATAACTTGGCAGAAATGTTTCCTTTGTAATCCTCTACCAAGATTGTTCAAGCCGTCATGATTTGTCAAAAAACATGGCCGCTAGGGGCGGGGCTTATTTCCCCTATATATCTATATAGAAAATTTTAATGATCTTCTTGTCAGAAACCACTGGACCGATTTCAGTATAACATTGCAGGAATGCTTCTTTTGTAACCCTCTACCAAGATTGTTCAAGTCTTCATGATTCATCAAAAAACGTGGCCGCCAGGGGGCGGGGCTACATTTCCCTATATATATCTATATATAGTAAACTTTAAAAATCTTCTTGTCAGAAACCACTGGACCGATTTCATTATAACTTAGCAGAAATGTTCCCTTGTTGACCCTCTACCAAGATAGTTCAGGTTATAATGATTCGTCAAAAAACATGGCCGCCAGGGATGAGGCTTATTTTCATTATATATCTATATAGAAAAGTTTAAAAATCTTCTTGTCAGAAATTAATGGACCGATTTCAATATCACTTGGCAGGAATGTTTCTTTGGTGACCCTCTACTAAGATAGTTCAAGCCGTCATGATTAGTCAAAAAACATGGCCGCTAGGGGGCGGGGCATGTTTTCTATATATATCTATATAGGAAACTTAAAAAAATCTTCTGGTAAGTAACCGTTGGATCGAGTTCAATGTAACTTGGCAGGAATGTCGCTTGGTGACCTTCTACAAAGATTGTTCATGCCCTCATGATACGTCAAAAAACATGCTGCCAAGGGGTGGGGCTTATTTTCCGTATATATCTGTATAGAAAACTTTAAAATTCTTCTAGTCAGAAACCACCTGACTGATTTCAATATTACTTGGCAGGAATGTTTCCTTGGTGACCCTCTACCAAGATTGTTCCAGCAATCATGATTCGTCAAATAACATGGCTGCTAGGGGTGGGGTTTATTTTCCCAATATATCTAAATAGAAAACTTTAAAAATCTTCCTGTCAGAAACCACTGAACCGATTTCAATATAACTTGGAAGGAATGCTCCTATGGTGACCCTCTACCAAGTTTGTTCAAGCTGTTATAATTCGTCAAAAAACATGGCCGTTAGGGGGTGGGGCTTATTTTCCCTATATAGCTATATAAAACATTTTAAAAATCTTTTTGTCAGAAACCAGTGGACCGATTTCAGTATAACTTAGCAGAATTGTTCCTTTGGTGATCCTCTTTGAAGATTCAGTTCAAGCTATAACGATGCATGAAAAAGAAAACATGGCCGCTGGGGAGCGAGGCTATAAAATTTATACAAAACTCTTAGAGTAGTGAACTTGGCTGAAACTTCAATAGTAAGCATGCAGAGCTGTTTGCTAAGGTGAGCGATATACGACCATCATGGTCCTCTTGTTATGTTTTCGCTTTGATGCATTGACTGAGTTTGGAGCCTTTATGCGAACCGAATTTTTTTATGTGTTTCTGTATTAAATGTAGCATCGGGACCCAGGGTGAAAAATAGCTAGCTGTAAAAGTGCTTTAAACCCCCCGGTGGTTTGCTCTAATGACCGTTCTAAGGCGGTGGTCCCGGTGTTCGTCTTACTCTTTGTTGCTTGCAGTTTATTCTACGAGGCAATTTGTTGTATGCCTTTATGTGTGTCATTTTGTTCTTGTGTTTTTCAGTCCTTTTAGTATTGCGATTACCTCGCTTGGGGAAGAGAGAGCTAATCTTAGTGCTTTTCGTACGTTTATTCGGTTTATGCTTGTTTGGATTTGTCGGTTTCCTCTTCCTCTTTGGATCTGGGAAGGGTTGCGGTTTGTGATTGTGGCTCTCCCTGGACTTTTCTCTTACCCTTTTTTGTTCATAAAACATGTAACTGATTGTGTTGAAAGATATATTCTGGTAAAGCGGCAAAATCAAACAAAGGTGAAATCAAAATGGTTAGATGCCTATTGCCTGAAATGTGTAAAACTTAAATCCAAAGCTTGGAATAGATATTTACATACTAGAGACCAAAATGACTATATGAATTATTGTGCTGCCAGAAATAAAGCTACCAAGGCCACGCTGCATGCGAAGAAAAAGTATGAATACGGTATTGCTCAGAATATAAAAGAAAATCCTAAAACTTTCTGGTATGTAAAAAGTAAAACTAAATCAAATACAGGAGTAGCAGATTTGAAAGACAAAGACGGGTACATGGTTTCTACGGACATAGAAAAGGCAAATTTGTTAAAAAATGTTTGCTTCAGTGTTCACAAAGGAAGATACACGCCAAATGCCAGTTTTTGATCTAAGATATCAGGGGACACCTATAACCCAGGTTGTAGCTACAAGAGACAAAATTCTTAAAGAGTTAAACGTGTCTAAATCTATGGGCCCTGGTAGGTGTCACCTACGATTTCTCAAAGAGCTCAGATATTATCTGTGAACCGTTGGTAATAATATTCAACAAATCATATCAGGCTAGGGAAGTGCCTTCTATATGGAAAGATGCTAATGTTTCGAGTATATATAAAAACAAGGGAGACAAATCTGACTGTGGCAATTATCGACCAGTGAGTTTGACTTGTTTACCATGCAGAATGTCAGAAAAATTTATTCGTGAAGTAATGATGGCGCACATGAATACTAATAAGTTATTTGGTGACTGTCAATTCGGGTTTCGCAGCAGAAGAATTTGTATTCTTCAATTACTTAATGTATTTGATGATTGGGTGAAGGCTTATGATCAAGGCTATCAAATTGATACGATTTACCTTGACTTTAGGAAAGCCTTCGACAGTATTCCCCATGGAAGACTTTTTAACTAAGCTAGAGGATACGGCTTTGATGGTTCACTTCTTAAGTGGTTAGAAGATTTCTTATCCGGGAGAAGGCAAAGAGTTATATTGAATGGCGATGAATCAGAATGGGTACCAGTGACGTCCGGTATACCTCAAGGATCAGTATTAGGTCCAGTGTTATTCATATAATATCAATAATATATATTAATGATGATACGTCAGAAACAAGTAGGTCCATGTGCAAGTTGTTTGCTGACGACAGTAAGCTCTACCTGACTATAAAATCCAGGAATGAACAAGAAATTATTCAAAGTGATCTTTTAAAATTTGTGACTGGTCTAAAGAATGGTTGATGCCATTTAACATTGCTAAGTGCAAGGCAGTGCATTATGGAAATATCCAATTTGATACCACTTACCAAATGAAAGACAATACAGGACAATTGAAAGATTTGCCGTTTGATACTGAGGAAAAGGACCTAGGAATTAAATTCCATAGTTCTATGAAGTTTGACAGCCACATAAGTACAGTTGGGAATAAAGCGAATCAGTTGATAGGGTTGATAAAAAGATCATTTAGCTTCATGGATAAAGAACTTTTCCTTAAATTATATAAGAGTCTTGTGAGAACACACACAGATTATGGAAACTCTATCGGGTATCACATCACCAAGAAAAACAAACAGTCTATTGAAAATTTGCAACGCCGCGCAACGAAAATGGTGCCAGAGATTGAAAACCTGTCGTATGAAGAAAGGTTAAGAAAACTAAACCTACCAACACTGGAGTACCATAGGAGAAGGGGAGCTCTCATTCAAATGTTTAAGATTCTCCATGGTATTGATGATACTGACAGTACTAAATTTGTAACACGAAATGAGAGTGTAATACGGGGTCACTCATTAAAACTTAATAAGCCAAGGTGTTTGAAATCATTACGACAAAATGCATTTCCTGCTAGATGCATTGATGACTGGAATTCCTTACCTAACGACCTAGTATGCGTAGAGAAATTAGATACTTTTAAGAATAGATTAGACGTGTTGTGGGGAGATAAGCGGTTTGACACCAGTGACATATACTGAACTGTGGTAGGAGCGCATACTACAGTACTACACAAGCTGAAAGCAACTGAAAATAAACCGGTAACCGGAATAGTAAGTCAAGAAGAAGGGATCGGGGGATAAATACAAGCTGAAAGAGCTTCAGAATATCAACATCTTGAAGTAAGCCTTGAAGTAAATAAGTAAGCTTAGGTCAGTAACTCTCAAACCATGAGACTAAGAAACTCAATTTTGCGTTCTCTAGTAAGTGATTTTCAACAAAGAATCCAAAAATAATGAGAAATATGTGGCCCTTCGCATGCAAGACCTGTAACTCTTGAACCAGAAGACTAAGCAACTCAGTTTTTTGTTCCCTAGTAAGTGATTTTCAATAAAGAATCCAAACATAAGGAGAAATATAAGGCCCATTGCCTGCAAGGCCTGTAACTCTTAAACCATAAGACTAAGAAAGTCAGTTTTGTGTTCCCTAGTAAGTGATTTTCAACAAAGAATGCAAAAAATTCTTGAAAAAAAAAATAAGGCCTGCATTCAGAGTATAAGTAAGGCAGATAACTCCAGACGGACAGATGGCTGGACAGACGGACGCTCAGGCACCTTTGACTGCAAGGCCAACTCTAAAACCGTAAGTCTGAGAAACTCAGTTTTGTGTTCTCTAGTAAGTGATTTTAGATTTTAATGCAGCAGCGTCAATTACGCGTGGAGTTGCGCAATTATAATAATATGTACGGGGACTGACTCTCTGTTTATTGTACTCTATGTAAAACCCGTGGAGAAATTTTCAGGTACCAGTCTGTCTTTCTTTGGTTAATGGCCGTATCTCTTTGAGGTTGTTTTTGTAAAATGTGTATGCATTTGAAGAACATCGGTTTTCTTCCAGTTTTATGGGGATCTGTCACGTGATCGGACGAGCGTTGGGCACGGTGACGATGGACTAGACGCAATCACAAGCAATCAGAGGATAAACACAACACTTTGTAAAATAAAAACAAGCATGTATTTAAAAAGTTCAAAAAAAAAAAAACAACTATAATTAAAAGTTCAAATTTCCATGTTGTAATTTCTATGTTCCGAAGATTCCATAATCCATAGGTACTGTTAAACTTCATATTCTGAAAAATCTAATTAATTATATTTCCATAATTAAATATAATATAAATTTACATAACTTGAAGAAACTTGTCCACGGATGTATCCTTCATGATATTTCCGGTTATCACTAACACTTTTTCCCATAGAACTTTGAACAAAGCTTGCCGGAAAACATTTGATGGTCAATCATAGTGACGATAACAGTGGTGAAACAGATACATGATACGGATATGGATATGGATACGGATACAGATACGGATACGGGACCTGAAAATAAGTATCATGTCCTAGAACTCTCGATATCAAACATGACAAGATATTTCCTTATCAATTTCCACTAGATATACAGAGTGTGTACGCCAAATGTTATAAATGCGACAAGTCCGTTGCAATTGATTATTATATAGCAAAATCAGATCCTAAAACCACATGGACGCTGTTAATGACATATAATATTGTAAAAACAATTAAACACAGGCAGACACACAGTCAGAATATATCTGACATTCATATTAATCGGAGGAATGGCATCTCGACGATTACACATTCTTACAGGAAGAACCCATGCGCCTTCCACTGTAAGAATCCCTTTAGAACGCTAAAGGCTAAAATAAATTATAACTGCCATTATACCACAATGATTACACGATCACACATCGTCCCCACGTAATCATTGGGTACAATATCAACATGCCATCGTCATAGCCTCAAACATGACTCCTCGCTGCTTGAGCCATTTCACCGTAAAATATTCTAGTAAACAGACTTGTGATTAAAGTAAAAAGGACCTCTGTATATGTATTCAAGGTGAATATAGTCTTTGTCATTTGTGTAAATCGCGCTAACTAATGAATGTGTATGCAGTTAACATAACGCCTACGGTAGCGTACTTTTACGCGTATATGTACGGTGTGTGCGGTTAACATAACAACATAACGCCTAACTGTGTCTTACATTTAAGCGTGTATGTCTGGTATGTACATGTCAGATGAGAATGTAATATCCATTTATCTTATTCAAATAAAAATATTAATGATTGCATTCTGATCAGGGTCTACAGAACCTATCAGACTCACCAGACTGATCAGGATCCATAGAATCGATCAAACTTAACCTCCCTATTCGGTTTATAGTTTACACACCCGACACGGCTTATTCGTCTGATCAGGGTCTACACATATAACCAAAGTATACACATCTGATCAGGGTCTATCTACTTATCATGCCGGGTTTGTAAGTACGAATGATACAAAAAATCGCAACGTAGTAAAGCAATAAATTTACCTACTCGAATTTTAGCTGCGGTAAAGACGAGCAAGAATATTGCAAGAATAAAATTAAAATAAATTATTGACTTACCATGGTCAGATTCCCCAGATACAACACAACATGAAGATAAGTAAAAGGAAGACAAGGATCAGTCTTCGATGAAATGAATTTGTAGTGTGTATCGTTCTATTCAACTAGGGAACTTTTATAGTAATGTGGCACGTTTTGAAACATGTCCACAAGTAATCCGTGAAATTCAAGATCTAAAAATAATATTCACAAGAATACCGTGATAGTCAAGATTTAAAATAACCTGTTCGATTGTCCGAACGGTGCAAAGTTTCATACAGCAACTGCTAAAACTATGAAGCAAAAAACATTTTTCTCTCGGAACGCTACAAAACTGCAAAATTACGGCAGAAAATTGTCTCCCCTTTCAAAAGATAGCCTTGAGACGAAAATCAATCCCAGAACAGTGAAGATATTGATCACCAACCTAGGTTCACTCGGAATATATAGTGTTCTGGTAACCGCTCAAGTATATAGACGTGAATAATCAAATACACCCTCAGCATAACTATCTCGTGATTACCGTAATACCGTAACCTGAAAGCTGAAGTGTACCTACTTGCTTAAAAAGTAAAACTGTCATCATAATCAGCGCTCCAGTTACAAATGCATTAATCTAACCTGGTTAATAAAAATCGATACAAACTTCTTTTTATACTATGTACATGTAAAATATATTCAAGATAAAATAGGGACGTGACATATCTCCCCTCTTACAGAAGTGCGTAGCACTAGAGTATAACGTCACTTTATATCGCCGAATATATTACATCACACACGGCTTAAATAATCTGCGCCCACATTTTCTGCACCACGTATTGCCACTATATGAAATCTATATGGCTGTAATGCCAAAGCCCATCGCATCAGTCTAGAATTTGTAAGCTTTGCTTTATTTAAATAGCTTAATGGCTGATGATCGGTTTCTATCGTAAATGCTGTGCCATACAAATATCTATGGAACTTTTGTACTGCCCATACTAGCGCAAGACATTCTTTCTCTATTACTGCATATGATTTTTCACTAGGTTTCAGTTTTCTACTTGCATATGCAATAGGACTTTTCTTACCTTCTTCGTCTTGCAAAAGGACAGCTCCTAATCCCTCATTAGAGGCATCTACTTGTAAAGTAAATGGTTTTGACAGATCGGCCATTTTAAGAATAGGTTGAACTGTCAACGCCTTCTTCAATGAATCAAATGCTCTCTGTTGTGGTTCATCCCAGTGTACTTTATTGGATTCACCTTTTTTTGTAAGTTCCGTCAAAGGTGCGGCAATATGAGAAAAATTAGGAATAAAAGATCTATAAAATCCTACAAGTCCCAAGAATGAACGTACTTGTTTCTTGGTAACAGGTCTTTCTGCTTTTTCAATTGCTAGAATCTTATCAGGGCAGGGCCTAATAAGTGTACCACCAACCAAATGACCAAGACATTCTAAATTTTGAAAACCAACGAAACATTTACTTGGTTTCACAGTCAAATTGGCATCTCTTAGTCGCTTCAATAATTCCTCGAATACTTGCATATGATGTTCCCAAGTAGATGTGAATATGATGATATCATCGACAAAATTGTCTATATTAGACATACCTTTCAGCAGTTTCCTCATCAGTTTACTACAGGAAGCTTGAGCCGTTACTAAACCGAAAGGTAGAACTTTAAATTGTAACAGTCCTAATGGTGTTTGAAAAGCTGTGTATTGCTTAGCATTCTTAGTTAAAGGTATCTGCCAATAACCTTTGGTAAGGTCAAGCTTGGATATGTACTTATGACCTGCTATTTTCGTAAATATTTCCTCCATATTTGGCATCGGCTCTGCATCGAAAACCGTAATCTTATTCAGTGTACGAAAATCTATGCAAAATCTGTTCGTATTGTCTTTCTTTTTGACTATAAGAACAGGGGAACAGTAAGGACTTTCTGATGGTTCTACAATGTCTAAATTGATCATATCTCTTACCTCATCCTTTGCTGCTTCCATCATATTGAAAGGAAGTGGATATTGCTTAACTCTTACCGGCGTATCTGTTGTCAACTTAATGTCATGTTCCAACAGAGTGGTACAGCCGGGTATTGCTGTAAATGTACTAGCAAAATTTGTTACAAGTTGCCTTACCTGACTTTGTTCCTCTTTTGTCAAGTCTGGATTAATGTTTAACAGTTCAACTGACTCATTGTCACAAATTGATGGTGATTCTACTAATCCTTCTATATTATCTTCGTTATCTTCCGAAGTACAGTCTAATACTGCTATAGAACATACCTGAACATCTGTAGTCTGTTGATCATCCTCTCTCTCAATGTATTGCCTAAGCATATTGATATGGAAAGTTTTTACTTTCTTTCCCATTTTAATTCTATAATCTAAGACACTTAATTTCTCCACTACTTCGTACGGGCCTTTCCAACTCATCAACAACTTATTTGTCTTAGTCGGAAGAAGTACGAGAACTTTGTTACCTACCTTTAAATGTCGGCGCCTCGACTTCCGATTGTAATATTTTTTATACTTCTTTGACATATTCTGCAAGTTTTGCTGTGCTAAACTTACCGTTGACTCTAATCTTTCCCTCAAATCTAAAACATACTGGTAAGTAGTACGTACCCGAGGATCCTCGATATCCTTCGTCCACAATTCTCTTAAAACTTGCATAGGTCCACGCACAGGCCATCCATATATTAATTCAAACGGAGAAAACCCCAGACTTTCCTGTGGAACTTCTCTGTATGCAAATAATAATGGATCTATATACTTGTCCCAGTCTTTCGGACGTTCTGCGCACATTCTAGTCAACATTTTCTTTAATGTACCGTTAAAGCGCTCTACTAAGCCATTACAGATGGGATGATAAGGGGAAGTAACTAACTGTTTGAATGACAAAAGTCTACTTACCTCTTTCATCAGTGCTGACGTGAATTGACTTCCCATGTCAGTTAATATTTCTTTCGGTACTCCGACTCTACTGAATATACTAACTAAAGCTTCTGCAACTGCTTCGGTCTCAATTGAAGACAGAGCTACTGCTTCTGGATACCTAGTTGCATAATCAACTAACGTCAAAATATACTTATTCCTATTCTCAGTACGGGGTTCAAGTGGACCAACCAAGTCAATTGCTACTCTTTGAAATGGGGTATCTATAACTGGCATACTGCCTAAGGGCGCTCTTGTATTCCTACCTTTGGCTATAGTGCGCTGACATATGTCACAAGACTGACAAAACCTCTTTATATCACTTGCTATTCCTGGCCAAAAGAATTCTGATAGTACCTTTTGAATAGTCCGCTTCACTGCAAGATGTCCAGACAGGATCGACTCATGGGCTAATTTCATTACCATCTTGCGATATTGCTGTGGAACTACAAGTTGAATAAAAATCTTACCAAATTCCACATTAGGTGAACTAAATTGTCTGTATATCAAGTCATTTTTGCGAAAAAACTTAGCATTACCTTTAACTTCTGATTCATCGCAAGCTTTTCGAATTCTTGCCAGAGTAGGATCATTAACTTGAGCTTCCTTAATTTGTTGAGGTGAAATATCCCTATCGATAATATTGGGGGTTTTGAGTGATGTTTTGGTTTGTTTAGGTAGTTTGGCTTGGGACCGGGTTTGTACTGCTAAAGCTGGCACCCAATTTATATTCGGGTCATAAGCATCCCTCGCCCCTGGAATATTACCTATAATAACATCAACCAAAGGGTTCTCCATACAAAGGGCAAGTGTGTCTCCCTTAAAATAAGGAGTGTCTAATGATACTTTAGCTTCAGGAAGCTGTAATGTAGTCCTATCTACCATCATGCATGAATGCATCTTGCCAGTCAAATTCTCTGAGGAAGCTAATGATTGTTTGACAATCACCCCAGTACACCCAGTGTCGCGCAAGACACTAACAATTTGGTTCCCCATTATACCCTGTACGGTCTTCATATCATTACAAATGGGTGAAGGTTGAGCTGTAGTACTCACCTTCAATGTATCTTCCATCCCTGGACAGACCTTAGTGCCAACATTGCTTGCTTGGACATAACTAACTGTATCAGTATGAATAAAACACGCTCCACATACCTGGTTGTCATCCGATTTCCCGTTATCGCTCAGTTCCTGTCCTTGTCTCTGATCCTGAAAACGCACATGTTTCGAGGGGGATCTACTTCTACCTCTACCATATGTTCGTGTTGCAGCTACCTTCATATTACCTTTTGCTCTATCAGGACAAAATCTAGCTATATGTTTTTTATCACCACAAATAAAACATGACCCTCTAAAAGGCTGTGGGCCTTGATGATTATACCTTCGAACAGAAGGTGAAGGTGATCTCGACCTTGACCTAGATCTTGGTCTTTCATTGATCTTAAATGTCAAATTAAGAATATCAGTATATCTGGCTTCTTTGTACTGATCTGCTAATTTACTAGCCTGTTCAAGTGACTTGGGTTCCCTTTCTCTAAGGAAAAGTTCAAGGTCTCTATTACAAATAAATGCAAGCCGATCTCTAAGTATTAAATCTGCTAATCCATCATAAGTCTTATTAATGCCAGACATATCTACCCACCTTGTAAAATAACTTTTCATACGGCTGGTGAATTGCTGAAAAGTTTCACCTGAATCTGGCCTACACTTCTTATACCTTCTCTTAAATCCTTCTTCAGTTAACTCATATCTTTTGAGTAAAGCTGCCTTTAACATATCATAATTTAATGCCTCTTCTATAGGCATTAATGCATATACATCAAGTGCCTTACCTTTGAGAAGTGCGCTCAAATTAGTAGCCCAATCTTCTTTCTTCCATTTTTGAGCTGTAGCATACCTTTCAAACCTAAGCAAATAAGAATCCATTTCATCTTTACCTTCATCAAATGCTGGTATTTTTGGGGTCTTAGCAGTGACATAAGTTTTATCTTCCTTATGCTGCACTGCCGGCTTTATATTTTGCTCTGCGGCTAACCTTTCCATTTCAAATATATGTTTCTTTTGCTCAATGTCTTGTTGTAACTGCATTCTTTGTATCTCGCGTTCATGTGCTGCCTTAGCCTCGGCCTTAGCCTCCGCGAGTTCGCGTTCTTTTAATTCACGCGCTGCCGCGAGTTCGCGTTCTTTTAATTCACGCGCTGCCGCCGTTTCTGCTAATTCACGCTCGCGTGCTTCCTTAGCCTCCGCGAGTTCACGTATGCGTGCTTCCTTAGCCTCCGCGAGTTCGCGTTCGCGTGCTTGCGCCTCACGCTGTGCCTTTCTCTCGTCGCGTAACCTATCTTGCTGATCCTTAATAAAAGCTCGAAGTGCATCGCCTTCGTACCCTAAAGTCTCCCCTTGAGCTTTTAAATTTTCTAAGGTCTCCATTTGTCTAAGTCTCAGTGAAACAATTATAGTAAGAAGTTTGTTTCAATTATGCACAAGTTTCATAGGATAAGTCTCAGAAAAATCACTATTAAATGCCCTAAAGCTAAAATTAACTCTTAGTTTACACTGAAGTCTAACACGAAATAAAGCATTCCACTAATATGAATACAATATCCACTAACTCTAGAAGAGGACAATAACAATGCTCAAAAATGATCATAGGCCAACGGCATCCATACTACAAAATAAACCCATACATCACTCCTCGTTGCCTATATCATAATATATCCACACAAAATTACTCTTTAACTATGTTAATATCACACCTCTCCGAGTTATCAATGGAACATACACAACCCTGCGCGTTAGCTTATCCACAATAAAATATAAAGGGCATTCACGGTCAGATAAAAAGTGACCACTGGAAAATAAACAAAGCTTTTCCGACCTTATCCTTTCTTCACGCCTGCTGTGCTGTATCTGTTTATCTCACCATGTGACACACTACATAACATGATTGACCATGATCCCGCTTGTCATTACCTTCTGGAATATACATAATTTGACAGTAACTAATTCCACATAACTACATATAACTACATAAACAACAAAATATATTTAACACAATAGATCTGATCCTCCGTTTGCTAGAATAACGTGTCCAAAGTCACCATGATCCCACTTCTGACACCATTGTCACGTGATCGGACGAGCGTTGGGCACGGTGACGATGGACTAGACGCAATCACAAGCAATCAGAGGATAAACACAACACTTTGTAAAATAAAAACAAGCATGTATTTAAAAAGTTCAAAAAAAAAAAAAAAACAACTATAATTAAAAGTTCAAATTTCCATGTTGTAATTTCTATGTTCCGAAGATTCCATAATCCATAGGTACTGTTAAACTTCATATTCTGAAAAATCTAATTAATTATATTTCCATAATTAAATATAATATAAATTTACATAACTTGAAGAAACTTGTCCACGGATGTATCCTTCATGATATTTCCGGTTATCACTAACACTTTTTCCCATAGAACTTTGAACAAAGCTTGCCGGAAAACATTTGATGGTCAATCATAGTGACGATAACAGTGGTGAAACAGATACATGATACGGATATGGATATGGATACGGATACAGATACGGATACGGGACCTGAAAATAAGTATCATGTCCTAGAACTCTCGATATCAAACATGACAAGATATTTCCTTATCAATTTCCACTAGATATACAGAGTGTGTACGCCAAATGTTATAAATGCGACAAGTCCGTTGCAATTGATTATTATATAGCAAAATCAGATCCTAAAACCACATGGACGCTGTTAATGACATATAATATTGTAAAAACAATTAAACACAGGCAGACACACAGTCAGAATATATCTGACATTCATATTAATCGGAGGAATGGCATCTCGACGATTACACATTCTTACAGGAAGAATCCATGCGCCTTCCACTGTAAGAATCCCTTTAGAACGCTAAAGGCTAAAATAAATTATAACTGCCATTATACCACAATGATTACACGATCACACATCGTCCCCACGTAATCATTGGGTACAATATCAACATGCCATCGTCATAGCCTCAAACATGACTCCTCGCTGCTTGAGCCATTTCACCGTAAAATATTCTAGTAAACAGACTTGTGATTAAAGTAAAAAGGACCTCTGTATATGTATTCAAGGTGAATATAGTCTTTGTCATTTGTGTAAATCGCGCTAACTAATGAATGTGTATGCAGTTAACATAACGCCTACGGTAGCGTACTTTTACGCGTATATGTACGGTGTGTGCGGTTAACATAACAACATAACGCCTAACTGTGTCTTACATTTAAGCGTGTATGTCTGGTATGTACATGTCAGATGAGAATGTAATATCCATTTATCTTATTCAAATAAAAATATTAATGATTGCATTCTGATCAGGGTCTACAGAACCTATCAGACTCACCAGACTGATCAGGATCCATAGAATCGATCAAACTTAACCTCCCTATTCGGTTTATAGTTTACACACCCGACACGGCTTATTCGTCTGATCAGGGTCTACACATATAACCAAAGTATACACATCTGATCAGGGTCTATCTACTTATCATGCCGGGTTTGTAAGTACGAATGATACAAAAAAATCGCAACGTAGTAAAGCAATAAATTTACCTACTCGAATTTTAGCTGCGGTAAAGACGAGCAAGAATATTGCAAGAATAAAATTAAAATAAATTATTGACTTACCATGGTCAGATTCCCCAGATACAACACAACATGAAGATAAGTAAAAGGAAGACAAGGATCAGTCTTCGATGAAATGAATTTGTAGTGTGTATCGTTCTATTCAACTAGGGAACTTTTATAGTAATGTGGCACGTTTTGAAACATGTCCACAAGTAATCCGTGAAATTCAAGATCTAAAAATAATATTCACAAGAATACCGTGATAGTCAAGATTTAAAATAACCTGTTCGATTGTCCGAACGGTGCAAAGTTTCATACAGCAACTGCTAAAACTATGAAGCAAAAAACATTTTTCTCTCGGAACGCTACAAAACTGCAAAATTACGGCAGAAAATTGTCTCCCCTTTCAAAAGATAGCCTTGAGACGAAAATCAATCCCAGAACAGTGAAGATATTGATCACCAACCTAGGTTCACTCGGAATATATAGTGTTCTGGTAACCGCTCAAGTATATAGACGTGAATAATCAAATACACCCTCAGCATAACTATCTCGTGATTACCGTAATACCGTAACCTGAAAGCTGAAGTGTACCTACTTGCTTAAAAAGTAAAACTGTCATCATAATCAGCGCTCCAGTTACAAATGCATTAATCTAACCTGGTTAATAAAAATCGATACAAACTTCTTTTTATACTATGTACATGTAAAATATATTCAAGATAAAATAGGGACGTGACAGGATCACAGTGGAGTTATATATAACTATTCACCCCCCATTTTTTTTTTTATTCAAAGTCACACTTTTGCAGCAGAGAACTGTGCTATTGGTATTGTAGCAATGTGGGTTTTGCTCATTTAAAAGAGAAATGAGCAGTTTTACCGTAGGAGCCCCAATTTGACCATTCGACCTGAAATGAGCTTGTTGCTGTCAATATTCGTACACGTTTGAATTTTTTCATTTCGTTTTTTTCGTCGTACTACGAAGAAGAAACAAAAGACATTTTTCTTTGCTTACGATTGAAAATATGCATTCTCAAATCGAACGGATTATAAGCTGGTTAAATAATACAGTTTAATTTGATATTCAAGCATGGAAAGATTTGGTCCGAAAGAAAACGTTATGAGTGGAGAAAAGAACGAAACACTGCTACATAGATGATTTCGGATATAGTATGTTCGGCCAAGGCTATGGATGGCGACATGTAATTATATATGCGGGCTAGAAAACAGACGATCATAGTTGTTTTTGTTTTTTTTTTGTTTTTTTTTTTTGTTTTACATAGCTCTGATAACGTCTATAATGTTTTTATCGTTGAGTATTGCGATAATTTATACAATTACAACCTTTCATAAATTATAACATTTTTTTTCACTATACTAAAGGAAACTATGAAAAAAATGCAAATGTTACAGAGTCTGATTTTTGTCCATATAAACATGAAAACCCATGGTATAACCAAGAATGTCACGAAAAAAAAAAATATTGTTTTCTGAATATGCTAGACAAGTATAGACAATTAAAAAATGAAGAAAATAGAGTAAATATGGTTAAGACGAGATCAGAATACAAATCGTTGCTCCGTAAATGTAGATTTGATTATGATAAATTAAAAACCAAGCAGTTTGTCGATGCAAAATATAAAAATGCTAGGTTATATTGGAGCTTGCTTAAAGAATCAGCAGGTATAATACCAGCCAATGTGGCTCTATCGTCTTTTGAAGAATATTTCAAGGCAGTCAATAACCCAGAGGATCCGGTTTTTTTTTGCCTGATGAAGACATTTTATATTTTAATGAAAGGTACGCAGACAGAGAGTTTGGTATCATGTTTGATGAGCTTAATACATCTTTTTCTGAAGATGAGGTTATTAAGTCAGTAAAGCAGTTGAAATCGAATAAAGCTGGGGGACCTGACAAAATTATCAATGAATTTCTCATTCATGGAAGACAAATTTTGGTTCCGACAATTTGTAAGCTTTTTAATAAAAATATATGACATGAGTTATTTTCCAGAAGAATGGGCAGAAGGCTATATCATACTACTCCATAAAAAGGGTAGTGCAAACGATGTTGAAAACTATAGGGGAATAACATTATTAAGCATATTAGGAAAATTATTTACTAGGGTTTTGAACAATCGATTATCAGAATGGGCTGAAAATTATTATGTTCTTATTGAAGCACAAGCCGGTTTTAGACCAGGCATGGGTACCACTGACAATATATTTGTCTTACATGGGCTGATAACACACATACTTAACCATGGGAGCAAACTTTATTGTGCATTCGTGGATTTTACTAAAGCTTTTGATTATGTAGTGCGCGAAAACTTATGGTACAAGTTAATTAAATTTAGCTTAAGAGGAAAAGTTCTTAATATTATTAAGTCTATGTATTCATCTGTCAAGTCAAGAGTGAAACATTGCAATAAACTGGGGAATGAATTCTATTGCAGCCTGGGAGTAAGACAAGGGGAGTGTTTGTCTCCCTTGCTTTTCTCATTATTTTTAAATGATATAGAAGAACATTTTTTTTCAGTCCGGACGTGAAGGCCTAGATATTAATATGTTTAAAATGTTTCTTTTATTATATGCAGATGATATTGTAATATTTGCAAATAGTGCGGAAGAATTACAGCATAGTCTTGATTCATTAGGCGATTATTGCAGAAAGTGGAAATTAAAGGTAAACGTGAAGAAAACTAAAGTCATGGTGTTTAGAAAAAGTTGGTATTTTATCCAATAACTTAATATTCCATTGTGAGGGAGAACCCGTTGAGATTGTGAAGAGTTTTAAATATTTAGGAATTGTTTTCACTACTGGGGGATCCTTTGCAGAAGCTCAAAGCACACTTGCAAGGCAAGCTCAGAAAGGCATTTTTACTCTAAATAAATATCTCTATAAATTTACATTTATCCCGCCCAACATAAACTTGAATTATTTGATAAACTAATAATGCCCATTTTAAACTATGGAAGTGAAGTGTGGGGGTTCTGTCAGTCAAATACAGTTGAAAGGGTGCACTTACAATTTTGTAAAAAGTTACTGGGGGTAAAGAAAACAACACAAAATGATTTTGTGTATGGTGAACTAGGGAGAACAACTTGTTTAACAAAACGCTATTCAATGATTGTGAAGTATTTGTTCAAAATTTTGGCAGCACAAGAAAGCAAGTATATTAAATTAATCTACAGTTTAATGTTACAAGACATTGAATTAGAACCAAATAAAATAAACTGGGCTTCATTAGTTAGACACTTATTAATGCCACTGGGCTTCTATAACGTTTGGTTAAATCAAGGTGTTGGAAATAAAACTGTTTCCATTTCACTGGCTAAGCAACGGCTGACTGATACTTTCATCCAAAACTGGCAATCGAGATTGAATAACTCTACACGTGCAATATTTTATAAAGCTGTCGCAATATTTCGTTTTCAGCCATATTTAGAAAATATTAATATTTTAAAATTTAGTCAAGCGTTCAGCAAACTTCGCGTGGCATCTCATAGATTGGAAATAGAAGCAGGCAGGTGGGTAAGACCAAACAGAATAGCAGTAGATGAACGAAAATGCACTTTTTGTCAGACTATAGAAGATGAATATCATTTTGTCATAGAATGTGCACTGTACTCACAGTTAAGAAAACAGTATATACCCCGATATTTTTGGAACAGACCAAGTATGTTTAAATTTACAGAAGTGATTAATACAACGAATGTAAATACTGTACGTAAATTAAGCATTATATATATAAAGCGTTCAATCTACGGTCTGAATTGTTGTACAGAAACGGGTCCTAATAATCTGTCAGTATAAGAACAATTCATCTATATGTGTATGTATAGTATGTGTAGGTATGCGTATATGTACGTGCATATGTATGCATATGTGTATATGTATATGCGCATATGCGTGTGTATGTGCGCACATGTATGGTTATATATATATTTACACTGATTAGTTGATTATGATTGAGTAAAAAGGACCATTTTCTGTCCGCTCGTGAAGAGTCTTGTATTTCGTTTCGGTAAGACTTGGTTACGGCGGAGGAAACTGGTAAATTGCTTTTTTGTCACAGAGTATTTTATTCACTTTAAAATCATAGATAGATATATTTACTTGATTCATTCGATTATGATTGAGTGAAAAGCCTTTTTTTTTTTTTTTTTGTCCGCATTTAAAGTGTCTTGTATTTCGTTTGGACATGACCTGGTTGGTGCGGAAAATGAAAATGAAGGGAAGAGGAAAGAGGAATAAGGGAGAAAAAAAAAAAAAAAAAAAAAAAAGAAAAAAAGGTAAATGGCATTTCTGTCTTAGTCACTTTCTTATGGGCTAAAAAGTTTGTTGTAATAATATTACGTACTCCTTGTTTTCTTGCCTTCTTTTTTCTTTCTACCCCACCACTTTTTTATTATTTATCAATAGATAACAGGCAGTTAAGTTAATGATGTAAAGCATGCGGATATGGGCTGACATAATGGCGGATGAGTGTGGACAGGCCGTACAATTTGCCAGTCAGTCTGTGTCATCATGATTTATTCATTCTTTGAAAAAAGAAAAAATGGAAATGCAATTAGTTTAGAAATATAATCTAAGTGAGAACACATATGCAGCGCTGTGTAGATGGAATGACAGTTGGCATGTTGGTGTGGATAGGCCATATCGTGTGCCAGTCATTCTGTGTCCTCAGACTGTGAAATACCCGTTTATTATTTGTAAAAAAAAAAAAAAAAAAAAAAATATATATATATATATATATATATATATATATATATATATATATATATATATATATATATATATATATATATATATATATATATATATAAAGAGTTGAACATTAATGCTATTATAATAATAATAATAGTGATGAAGGTAATGGTAATAATAATAATAATAATTTTTATTATTATTATGATTATTATTGTTATTGTTATTATTATTTTATGTAAAGAGTTAAACTGAGATATGTTAGCCTAGAACTTAAGTGTTAGATAACTACTGGTAGTATTAGATTTTGGAACGGTAGATTGTTGCCAGTTCTGTGCAGGGTGTGTCTTACATAAGGAAGAAAGAATGCAGGGACGTGCTGTCTGGACATTGGTCCGCCACACGTTCCTGTAGCAGGAGATTCTTAAAGATGTCTGGCAAGAGACGGCTGGTGCAACTGAGTTTGTTCACGACCTACTGTTTTAATTTTCTGATTTCCCTGTTTTGTGAGATATCATCTTCTCCACATAGTGTTGATTACCACATAATGTTAATTATATATACAGTGTATTGATTTTTTTTCAGGTAATAACAGAAAATGCTTTCGTATCTTTAATGATTATGTCATATGCCATCGTATATGTTTGTATTATATCCTCAAGGCCTTTAACGCCTACTGGAATTTTTAAATAAAATCTATTCTATTCTATTCTACTACGATCTATAGGGAGCTAACCCAGCGGGCGCATGACGTAAATATAACGTCGCCTCAACGTCGATGCAACGTCATGACATTGCATCGACGTTGAGGCGACGTTATATTTACGTCATGTGCCTGCCGGGAAGTAATGCATGACAGATTAGTTTCTCGGCGTACTGATGCTTTGCATCAATGTTTTCTTCTTTCTAATTATTATATTTTTAACAGTAAATATAGCTAGTTATCAAAAGATATAAGGCATAATACGGTTTCAAACATCAAAATCGGTTGACATTTTTTTTCTCGGCTTTTCAGATATGCAAATAATCGTACTTTTCCGTTCTACTATCGGCTATCAAGATCGATCTCCATACAGCGTGATAATTTGTAGTTATGAATAAGGAGGGGGAGGACAGGGGGGTAGGCATTCCCCACTTCCCTCCCCCTTACCCCCACTTCCCTCCCCCTTTTCCCCCACTTCCCTCCCCCTGTCCCCCACTTCCTTCCCCCCTTACCCCCACTTCCCTCCCCCAAACAAACTATTCCCTCCCCTAAATCAGAATTTTTAATATCCCCAACGCTATAAATAAATTCAAACGACTACGCAATCAACCTTCATGCAGATTTTGACCCTAAACTACACCCCTAATTGTCGCACCCGCTTTACAGAATAGCTAAAGATTTGCACCCTCCATTTCAAAAGTCTGCGTAAGGGGCTGCATGTGAGCCATATGGAAAACAGGTATCATAAGGTGATGGGCCTTGATCCGGTCCTAAACTGGTCAAGAAAAAATGTGGTGGGCCTAGGTCCGAGCCTAAACTGATCCACATTGGCACAAAAACAGTCGTATAAATTACTGAAATCAAAACTCAAGAATACCATGTAAATCTGCATCTTCTTTTAATATTTTTGGTAAGCATAATCCCACACTTTGGGGTCAGTGAGAACAATCATCTTTTTGTGGTTTTCTCAAAAACAGAGTTAATTGTCGAATGTGCGTGGTGGTTGACAAAACACGGGCCACTTACGGACACGGACTCATGGACTTACGGACCTATTTACAATACACGGACTGCATAACAAAATACGGACCAATTATTCACGGATCTCTTGACAAACCACGGACCTACAATTCACGGATTTGACAAACCACGGACCTATTATTCACGGACTTGACAAAGCACGGACCGTTATTTAAATTACGGACGCTATAAAATGGAGTAATATCAAAATCGGAATAACGTGACGTTATGGATAACGTGATGTTACATTGTCGGATTTTTGATACCCATCCTAATGATGTAGGTCTGAACTGGATTTGTTTCTCGAAATTCAACTGCGACGATGATGTTGTCAACTTGTATGATAGTGCAGGCGGTACTTACATTTCATGTGCCGCTAAAATGGCAATTGCAAACATGATGTTTAGCCCTATGCCGAAAATCTTTGTTAAACACTTTAAATGCTCTGTACAAACGAATACAAATGACTGTGGTTTTACACCATTGCAAATATGGTCAGCATCCTCACTGGAATTAATCCTAGTGGCAAACCATATACTGTCTCTACAATGAGAGATCATCTTATCAAAGGACTTGAGAATCAAAACATAACAGTTTTCCCACACAGAAAATTAAGTTGTGCTTCATTATAGACTTTATCTGTGATTTGTTTGTTGCCCTTAATGATTACTGGATGAGTTCACTTCTGATGTATATAATAATCACAATTGATGGTCGTGTCAAAAAGTCTGTGATGCCCTTGTTTATCTTTTGGATAATATTTTTATTAGATTTGGAACTAAACTTTATAGACAAACTATTGGTATTCCGATGGGAACTAATTGTGCTCCTCTTGTTGCAGATTTGTTTCTTTTTTGTTATGAGAGAGATTTCATGAAGTCTCTCTCACGTGAAAATCAGGCTGACATTATTGAGGCTTTCAATTCAACTTCAAGATACCTTTGACGATTTATTAAATATTGACAATATTTACTTTGACCAAACGGTGGACCGGATATACCCTACAGAACTCTAATTAAATAGAGCAAATTCTTCCGATACCGAGGCACCTTTTTTTGGATTTGAATCTATGTATATCTAATGGTACAGTTTCCACCAAAATTTATGATAAACGGGACGATTTTGATTTTGATATAGTCAATTTCACTTTTCTGGATGGCGATGTCCCCCGGCGTACCTCATATAGGGTATACATATCTCAACTTATAAGATTCGCCAGAGCTTCTTCAAATCTTAATGACTTTAACTATCGTAATAAAGCCCTTACTGTCAAACTTCTTAGGCAGGGCTATCGTTATTTTAAACTTCGTAAGGCGTTTTCGAAATTTTATCGCAGACACAGTGCCTTGTTAGAAAAATATAACGTCAGTCTGAAAACACTTCTGCAACAAGGTATATCGGAACCCGAATTTTACGGTGACATAGTGTACAGATTTAGAAAAATTGTGGGTAAAACTAACTTTTCGGAGCAATTCAGAAAACTTATTAACCGTTAGAAAGAATTGGCTATAGCCTGGATATTATGCGGCAGACTGCATGCCTAGTTGTCAACCAAATCATTGTTGATGGCTTTGCTTCACTCTTTAATTGCACGACGGCGGTTCGGGCCTCAGACTCAATGACGGCCTCTTCGTAAAACTTTAACCAGTGGGTTGGGGCTTGACGATATGTCTGGCTTGGCCCGCCGTGGTTCAACTACTGGTTTTCATTTACTCTGGCATACAGTAGAATTAGCCATGAGTACTCGTCTTTGTTTATTATAGTGATTAATTTGATTTTTATGTTTTCGCTTTGATGCATTGACTGAATTGGGAGCCTTAATGCGAACCGAATTTTTATGTATTTCTGTATTGAGAGTAGCATCGGGACCCAGGGTGAAGTTAGCTAGCTGTAAAAGTGCTTTAAACCCCCCGGTGGTTTGCTCTACCGACTGTTCTAAGGCGGTGGTCCCGGTGTTAGTCTTACTCTTTGTTGCTTTGTGGTTTATTCTACGAAGCGATTTGTTGTATGTCTTTCCGTGTGTCATTTTGTTCTTGTGTTTTTCAGTCCTTTTAGTATTGCGATTACCTCGCTTGGGGAAGAGAGAGCTAATTTTAGTGCTTTTCGTACGTTTGTTCGGTTTGTGCTTGTTTAGATTTGTCGGTTTCCTCTTCCTCTTGGGGTCTGGGAAGGGCTGCGGTTTGTGATTGTGGCACTCCCGTGATTTTCTCTTACCTTTTGTTTTAGAAGACCTCCAAACGGACCGAACAAATATATATATTTTACATTTTTACCACTATGGAAGATGAGAGCGAGGGTTGGGATCCCGTAAAGCTAGCTTAAGTTCCCAATCGCCCCCCCCCCACCTCCCAACACACACACATACACAAGCGCGCGCGTGCGCCCCCCAGTAATTCATTACTGACCGTTCCAAGGCGGTACTTTCATTGTGGTACGTTTTGTTCAATGTTATGTAGTGTTTCACTTTCTAATGTTTTACTTTCAACAAGTATGTATGTTTAAGATAATTCAGTTAGTTTGGGTAACAGAGTTACCATCATTTTGGGAAAAAGCTGCCAGCTCTGCTGGCCAGCTGTTCAATTTGAGGCTGCTTAATTGTATTTTTCTGTCTTTTCCTTTGGTGTTTGGGGTTAGATGTGGATCTGACTGTATCAGTTCCCTGAGTTCACTTATTCACTTTGCTTAAAGTGACTGGAATTCCACTGTTTTGTATCTGCCGCATGCCAGATTCTGGCTTTATGTTCACATGTTCAAAATGCCAAAAAAGGTTTCATCAAATTATCAAAAAAAAAAAAAAAAAAAAAAAAAAAAAAAAAAAAGAAAAAGAAAATCAAATGTTTAGATTACAGGTTTTACGAGACAATCAATTAAAATTATGATTTATTATTTAGTTATTTTGTAGTTTTCAATTAAATGACGATGTTATTGCTGCTACGGACCATTTGCGGACCAAATTTCGGACCATAACTAACTGACCATTCACGGACCAAGGACTTTTCACAGACGATCTGATTGCTATAACGGACCGATGTACGATGCACCAATTACGGACTAATTACGGACTATTCACGGACCATGGACTACTCACGAACCAATTAGCGGTTAAGTTTACTATATTTTGCAATTAATACAGACTATTCACGGACCACGGACACGGAATTTTTATTGGTCCGCAAGTCCGTGAATGGTCCGTTTTTTGTCACCAGGCGACGTGTGATTGATTTGATTGAGTTGGGGTTTAACGACACGTCAACCCTTGTAGGTCATTTTATGTCGTCTTCCAGAGAAAGGGAGAAGAGAGCTAGGAGATACCAGAGATGAAAGAGAGGGACAGGGGAGAAAGGAAAATGAATGAAAGTGAAGAAAAGAAGAAATGAAAAAATTCCCCCCTCAACCTTTACCTGCTGCAAAGATAGCAGGACTTGCCCAACTGTAAGCCAATATCAATTACACGATACCTTTGCCTCACCCAACCACCCAACCGGGCAACGTGTATATTTCGTGTTTGGAACACCTATCACAAAATTCAGGTTGGATCTTGAAGTGTTTTTTTGTGTTTTTTTTTTTTTTTTTTTTTTTTTTTTTTCCTTCGTGAACAGCGCAAAGGTCCTTATCACACACAGAGCAAATAAAATGATTGTCTACGGCAGACGGATAATTATTTCTAAAAATATGGATTGCCACCGACGAACTTTCGGACTCAAAGGGAAGTTATCAACTAGAGATGAACAGAAATCGGACGGTAACGAATTCAATGTAAACTACGGTTGGCGGAAAACTACCCGTCGGTGAAGTGAAATCAACGCCGGATTCATTGTAAATATACCTGAATTTACTTTAATACGTCTATTATATACTTCTGATACCCAGCTATTGCACTGAAGTACACAAAAATCGGTAAAATACAACAAATTTTGGTATAACCCCGCCCCCAAAATGTCCCTACCCCGCCCCCTCTACCCCCGTCCCCTCTTCCCCCGGCCCCCGCTCCCTCTACCCCCGTCCCCCGCCCCCTTTACCCCCGTCCCCCTTTACCCCCGTCCCCCGCCCCCCTTATCCCCGTATCCCCGCCCCCTCTGTCCACCCTCTCAATAAGCTCATCAGGGCTCAAAATTCTTACTCAAACAGTTTCGTATGAGAATCATCGTACAAATATCGAAGTTTTTTTTTGTAAACATAAACCTTTAACCTTATTATTATGTTCAACCCGAATATATATTTATTTTCACGTGCCTTTATTTAGCGTAGTTGTAGGCGGTACGTTGCACTTTAACTCGGCTTTTTCCGTAAATGATTTGGCAGGGGTTGAAATTTTGGTATAACTACTATGGCCTTCAAGTTAGGCTTGGCAAGCCAAGCCCAGGAGTAGTATAGGGTGTCGCTTGTACCCAAAGCGACACCCTATACTACTCCAAGGCCAAAAACAATGCTTCCGGTCTGTGGTATCTGACATTAGTAATTCGAATACCCTGATGGCTGGTGAAAAAAAGACAGTCACACGTAAACTTGGCGGCAGCAAATGTTGGCGGTTTTTATGAGTGGACGTTTAGCATAGTTTCGATTTCAGAAAAACAACAACAACAACAACAAGAAAAAAACAAAAAAAAAAAAAAAAAAAAAAAAAATAAAAAAAATAAATAAATAAATAAAACGATCTCTATCGTAGCCCTGTGTGTCTTATGTGCGTGTCTCTTAATGTTGAAACAAGTAAAACACTACTTAAGATGGCTGCTTGTTTTTCCCATTGTCCATTTTCATTGAAAATAACTTGATAACTGAATTGTTCACACCTTTTATTTTAATGGGTCAGTGCGTAATTGAAATCTGGAATTAAATATCAACAGATTTGTATTTACTCACACATTAGACAGACCATTCACATGAACTATCAAGCCAAATTTTTTTCTGAAAATAAAAACAAAATGTAGCCTTTTGGGGATTGTTTGGAGTGAATGGGTTTATAAAAAGTTTATAAAGGCAGACGGACGGACCGACGATACCAGGATAGATAGATAGATAGATAGATAGATAGATAGATAGATAAATAGATAGCCCTTCATTAAATTAATAGTTTGTAGATATGGTAAATGAGTTAATAAGGATAGACGGACGAATGGATTGTTTGGAGTAAATAGATTTGTAAACATGTATAAAGACGGATACCGGATGGACGTTCTGACGGACAGATTCTACATAAACTCATTTAGTATATCATAATTCATTTAATGAAGGGCGATAAATTATCTATATCCTAGCAGCATTCGTCCGTCCGTCTGCCCGTCCACACACACGAATGGGTATTTATGTGGCTGCAGATTATGGACAGTTTCAATGTATTTGAATGGGATTCATAGTTACTAAAATTGATCTTATGTGGCTAGAAAAATGGTCTTTATGCCGGTATTTTCTAACCACATAAGTATGCTAAATATGATGGTAGCCCCCTAACTGTCCATTCCTAAGAACATCCGTCCATCTTTATAAAAACATGTCTATACCCTACCCTACTGAAATTTGGCCGAAACGACTTAGGGCCGAAACGACCCCACTGTCGAGGCCGAAATTACTCACCACGCTCCCTCCTCGCCCCCCCCCCCCCACCCCCACCTCCCGCCACCGCTATTGTCCGAAACGATCCGGCCGAAACGTCTCAGGGCCGAAACGACCCGGATTTCTCACACGTGACCATGCCTACCCGTTACGTTATTATATTCTATTTATAGAAGTGTTTAGAATAACAACAGACCTACAACACGCGACTGCACACGTGAACGACTGATCGATTCGGTACATCAGGTATACACAATTCGAGATCAACTGGGTGTTGCAAGGTTGCTGGAGCTATTAATAATATGGTCAGGTGACACCGGTAAGGAAGCTGATTTATGTCTGTCTATATTCGCTGGTTATTAGGAGGAGAGGCATGAATGGTGTAGTTTAAAGGTAGGGTGGATTGTTGAATTTTTTTTTGGCTGTCGCAATGTCGGGTGTCAGACGTCACGTAAAATAATGCTAAACTGTTAGAAAATTATTTCACAGATTTATTTTTTTCTTCTATTATATTTGCAGACCCTTGGTGAAAGAATCCAGATCCATGCAAAATAGTGGGTGAGCAGGGATGAAGGGGAGGGGGGGGGGGGGGGGGACGGGGGGGGGGGGACGGGGTTTGTAACGAGGATTGTGGTACGGGTGTGCGAGCCAGTATTTCAAAACATACACTTGACCGTTTGAAATGTTGAACTATTCATATATATATATATATTGTCCTTTGATTTTTTTATAATTTAAATAGAATCTACTGTTTGCTGTTTGCATACATTACAACACAGGTGAAAGACACAGTGATTTGTCTGTGTCTATGATGTTTGCAAAGGCAGGATATAGCCGGGTTCAGCAGGACAAGGGTTGATCTGCTGTTTTAAACAGTTAAATGTACTAATGAGATAATTAAAGCCGTTTGCTAAGAGAACGTGTTTTCACACCTCACCATTAATCCTGTAAACAAGTTGATTAACATGGATCACATCAGGTAAAACTTTATTAATTTGATAAAAGAAATTATACATAGAAAGCCCACATCGATTGACAAAACAAATATTTTCTTTTTTTCTTTCCTTTCTGTTTTTGTTTTCCTACATATTAAATTATAATTTAAAAAATATTATTATGTGATCATATTGTACAATGTATTTTATTATTCATAGTTTGTCTTTTTTGTTGATTAGTGGGTAATCAGTGAAAGCTCTTATTCCCTCTCTCTCTCTCTCTCACACACACAAACACATGCACGCCTTTGCATTATAATTTTTATGTTGATATTTAAACTGCATAAAATCACCGCGTCCAACCGTAACGCCGGATAACCGGTCGTAACGCCGGATTTTCGGTCTAATAACGCCGGATTACGGTATGTTTTGAAGGATTCGCCGCCATTTGCAGAACCGCGTTTGACGGTGGGTAGAAAACAGCATTTATTTAAAATATTAGGATAAGTTGATCGAACATGAAAAGTAGCCTATCTGGATCTACATATATTATTCTAACTGCCAAATCTTCAATTGCTACATATACTTTGCCGAAATTGTCAAACACTCAAAGAGAAAATTGTTGTGCAGGTTCGGCCATACGATAAAAAAGTATTCTTACCAGAAGGGTTCGTACTTTTCTCATTTTCTTAAAATTCATGACCAAATGATGGATGAAAACGCATTTGAAAATGACCTGGGGCCATAAAGTGGCCGTTGCTGATATTTTTTACCGAAAAAAGCAAAGACCGAGGCATAATCCACGAAATTCAAGGTAACGCCGGATAAAACGGTATCTTCTTGATCTACAACTGGCCAATATTCTCGCAGACAAAAACTCTTGTAAAGGTAAAAAATATTACCTACACAGTCCAATACCAATAATCGACACAATAAATTGTCTTAATTTTAGTATATGAAGTATCTGACTGATCGATCACATACAAGCTCAAGCACATCTGTATACTTAAAAAGTATTTAGCTCTATGTATTTTTCATCAACAGCTTTTATCCAGTATTCCCACAAACAAAAATACTTGAGAGCATTAATTCAAAAACATGTAACAATTAGATTATGCAAAGAAGAGTTAAAATTAATAGTTAATAACCGCTGTTCAAGTAGTTTGCAGACTCCCTCTGGATTCCAGTAGAAAAATGGGGTGATTATATCGCTTACCTCATTTCTTATTAACTGTCCCTTAACTTGATTCTATTACATTTTCCCTTTTCTAAGAAGCCTTGGGCAAGGTTATTATTGAATGGAGAGGCATAATTACATACCAGGGAGTAATATATTCAATAAATAGTGATAGTTTAGGGATGTATGTAACCGGAGGAGTTAATAATGTGTCAAACGCCCGATTCGACTGTACAAAGCATTTACAGTATATAATAAAATTGCTATCGTGGCAGGAACAGCTGCATCTACTACAGTTGCTCTGAGTTGTCTTTTTCTCAGAATAAGTCAAATCTTTATTTACATCTGGCGAGTTAAGTATTTCATTATTTCTGTATTTGAGGGCCTTGTATAAAATGTCATAACATGATTACCTAAGACATCCCCAATCTCTCTCCATACATAACATCAGGCACTCGCGTCCATTTTTGATCAGGTAATACGGTACTTGATTCAAACCCCAAAACGATAAGAATGTTTGCACTATAAAAAGTAAACGAGAAGGTTCAAGGGCGTGCCACAATCACATGTAATGTATTGCAATATAACCAACATGGCAATATATAATAAGAACCGCACTAGAACCACAGCCTTAGCAGTCGTAAGCATAAATCACCGTGTGATTCATTTTTAAAATTCTATTTACAGCTGGTTAAGCTTCACATTCGGTTCAGGTGTAATTCTTAAAAGCATACATTGTCGAAGATTCTTCAGAATGTGTGGAATTATAGTTGTATAATTATATTCGCGTATATCATAGGGACACACCTACAAGTTTGAACCAGCATGTTACCTGTCAGGCCACCCTACCAGAGAATATAGTCGGAATCGTCAAGATGCGCCTTTTAGAAGCTAAATGCTTGGTATAGGTATGGCGTCTAGGATAGTGAGTTCATAGTGAGTAGTGAGATGATACAAAAACACGAAGTTGCTCTCAATATTTCCGAATTTTGTAGGGTTAATACGATCGTCAGTGCTTTGGATGCTATAGACATTTGACTGGGGTGCTTTGTGATCAACAGAAATATTTCTCTATAATTACGGCTTCATAGAGAACGGTTCAATGAAAGCTATTGGTCATCTGTATTTATGATTATGACACTGGGCTGCGTTCAGTGGTGCAAAGTGAGAGTGAACGTTTTGTCCTAGACCCCTATACCAAGTGACGATCTCCAGCAGGAGCAGGGATCCAGGGCAAAACAGGTACAAGTAACTTGCACTTCTGGACGCAGCCTAGATACACATTACATGTATTTACATTATGTTCAAGTATATTTTGTTTGTGTTGAGGTTTTACGGCCCAGTCAACTCAATGGGGTCATGTCGAGCGCGGTCAGTTTACCTAACCACACGTTTACTGGGCAGGCTTTGTCCTCTAAGCGGTTAACCAGTATTGTGCACATTCTTTCGCCAGAAACTGACAACTGCCCTTCTTGAATCAGCGGAAGGGAGAGAATGATCGTAGAAAATATTTCATGATCAATCTCCACGAAAGAATGTTGCTGACCTCGGCGGGGGTCGAACCCGCGACCTCCTGGTCTCTAGTCAGACGCGCATCCAACTGAGCCACCGAGGCCGGCAACGTTCAAGTATATATTTCAGGTATAGATCATAATCTCAGTAAGTCCATCGTATGTGGCAAGAGCTTCGATACTGCTTCGTCCTTGCGACGCGATTGCGACCTACTGTAGTTTGAACTGAGGGTGCATCCTTGTTTCTGTAGTTCAGCTGCCAACATGCAAAGCTGTCAGGGTGCACCACGGCTTTTGTAGCTGAAATCTTAAGGCTGCCAAATGGCTGTTGTAGTTAAACTGCTAGGGTGCACACTTGCTTTAAGGTTGACTTTCAGGGTGCACCCAGTATATGTTTGGGAGCACTATAGATCACTATAGTACTATAGATCACTATGAGCATATGCTTGGATATATGGGGTGCACGCACACTAAGTGCGCACTGGCTGGATCCGCCCCTGATTTGTGTTGGAATTATACACGTACAGGGTGTACCAGTTTAGTATGCTAGGGCAATATGGTCACCACAATAAGAGGATAGACGTATTTTCCATCAAAGGTATTCAAATATGTACGTACATCCAGACTCTTTTGAGACATCACAATCATTTGAATTAGCCAAAACATTTTAAGCTACTCTGATCACCAGAATGCTTAGCAATTGAGCATTTTATTACATTAAAAACTTCTTAAACGTGTAAAGTGGATCTATTTACCTCATCATCTATTTCTATTATAACATTATGTTGAAACTTGCCGCAATGTCCCACGCGCTGTTGCCTACCTGCTCGTTACTGACGTCATAATTGATATGCGGGAAGCAAGATGCAAAATATGCTGGTTTTAGCCAAAATGATTTCTTATAATTGCAATTCCTACAATCGCAATATTATTATTATTTTCGTTTTATACTTTGTAGTTGTACATACAATTGACAAGGCAAAAAACTATTTCGCGTATTTTTGTACAATGCAGCATTTTTCATGACACAAAAATGGCGAACTTGTTAGTCAAAATGGTAAGGCAATGATTCAAGTGCCTTTCGCTTGTCGTATTTCATTAATTTTGGCAAAATCCTCGAAAAATCAGTTTTACTACATCGTGGCAAGCACAGTAGAAGGAAATATACAATGTACATTGAAACGGCAGTCGATGTCATATGATGATATATGTTTATTTGCACATGACCCCGTTTAAAGAAAGTACGTAACATTGAAGAGCAGGTGTGAAATAGGAGACATGAACCAAGTAACACAATAAAGTAGTTACAGAAATCTTAGGTCAAAGCCTTGTGCACTTTATGTCGACCGACTGTCGCAACAAATGGTAAACACATCAAACCATTTAAATATTTTTTCAAGTACACAGAGGTGCGTGTTCTTGTATGTGATCGATGCATTCAGATACTTTGTATACAAAAAGTAAGACAATTTATAATATCAATACTTGGTATTGGACTGAGAAGGTGAAATTTTCACCTTTTCAAGTGTGTTTGTCTGCGAGAATATTGGCCAGTTGTAAATCAAGAAAATACCGTTTTATCCAGCGTTACCTTAAATTTCGTGGATTGTGCCTCGACCTTTGTTACCTCGGTACAAAAATCTCAGCAATGGTCAGTTTATGGCCCCAGGTCATTTTCAAATGCAGTTTCATCCACCAGTTTGTCATGAATTTTAAGAAAATGAGAAAAGTACGAACCTTTCTGGTAAGAATGATATTTTATCGTATGGTCGAACCTGCATAACAGTTTTCTCTTTGAGTGTTTGACAATTCCAGCCAAGTATATATATCAATTGAAGATTTGGCAGTTAGAAGAATGTATGTAGATCCCGATAGGCTACTTTTCATATTCGATCACCCTATACTGATATTTAAATAAATAATTTTTTTCCTACCCAGGTCTTCAAATGGCAGCGAATCCTCGGTAATATACTGTAATCCGGCATTATTAGACCGAAAATCCGGCATTACGACCGGTTATCCGGCGTTATGGTTGGACGCGGTGAAAATGTACTAAGTGCTCAGTCGTTCACCAGTAGCTCAGCTGCCATTCTAGGAAATGGTGTTTGTGCTCTTACCTAAACTGTATTCTTTCTCATGTTCTCCATAAAAATATTCATAACAGGTTTTATAATATTGTATTCACACACAAGACACAACTAAATAGCGTTGTGGATCAAATGACTACATTGTAAGGGATCTGAAAATACATGTATAGCCTCTTAGTTGAGGTGGCCACTAAATACAGGTGGCTTTTAATAACTCATTTTAGCCAGGAAACCCCCAAAAGGACAATTGGCAAATCAGATCTGATCAGGGACTACACTGTGCATTAATGCAGAAATTTTGCTGAAACATATGGGGCAGTTGTCAGTTTCTGGCGAAAGAATGTGCACAATACTGGTTAACCGCTTAGAGAACTAAGCCTGCCCAGTAAAAGTGTGGTTAGGTAAACTGACCGCGCTCGACATGACCCCACTGGGTTGACTGGGCCGTAAAACCTCAACACAAATAAAATTTGCTGAAACATAGAAATTGAGGCAGCGCATGACAAAACCAACAAAAATGATGTGCGTTCAGCAAAGACTATCAGTCTGGGCATCTGCCCAGTCTGATTAGAGGCCATAGTCCACATGAAGAAAGCTTGGGTCCTTAGCCACCCATTGGATGCATGGCGGAGACTGATCAGACTGGGCAAATGCACAGGCTGATCTGAGTCTTCACTGCATGTACTTGCCATTTTGTTGGTTTTGTCTAATGGGCTGTCTTATTTATAAAAACTAATAACCAGACACATTGCTATTTCACATAAATGGGTTAACTCTTGTCATGCTGAATAAATTAAAAAGCCACAGTGGCCACACCCACTTCTAATTTTCAGCCAGTCAGACTACTTGATCCAGATTGTCCATATCAATTCACAAACTTAATGGCAAACAGTGCAGCTCCAGATTAGTTGGCTTCTTCAGAAGCCAACTAATCAGGATCTACACTGTGTGCAAAGGCAGGGTATATCCGGGTTCAGCAGGATAAGGGTAACGGTTAAGACATGTTAGGCTGACTATTTTCTAATGACCCAATTCTGTTTCTGTTTCAGACGATTCACACGTCAGAGAGAAATCAGACACAGTTTCAAGTGTAGAAGACTTAACAATTGAAATAGACTTGGAACTAGTTTGTATAAGACTACCAAAATGTCATCTGCCGGGACTCAATTTACACTCCTTTTGTGGAAAAACTTTGTGTTACAGGGGCGTAAGAAATGTGTGACTGTGTTTGAAATTTTGGTTCCTCTGTTTTTCGCAGCTTTACTTTTGATGATTCGGGCCATATCAGAATCAAGTTACATTAATACAGACACAGTGTATGACAGCTTTAATTTTATTAATAATTCTGATATACCTGCTACCAAATCTCGACTACTATACACTCCGTCAAACACGTATACTGATGCCTTAATGTCTACGGTACAGATAGCCACAAGTGCAACAAACTGTAAGTATGATTTTTCATGTTTCTGACTTTCAGGCCTAAATTGTACAGTGGATGTATCAGAATTTAAATGTGAAAGCAACAGGTCAGTTTGATCAGTCAGAAACTCCTGGGCCCAGTTGTTCAAAGCATTGTTAGCTTAACGAGCTTGTGAGTGGTGAAAATGTTAACCACTCTATTAAGTACAGTATCTAATTCACAGTTATTTTTGCTGAAAAAGTGTGAGTAGCTTTTGCAAATGCAAAAGCTTCTCACATTTTTCAGCAAAAAAATATTAACATACATGTACATGTATATGCCATATTTAATGATCAAAGTTTTAACAATATATTAATTACATGTAACTATAGCGTTAGTTTCGAACAACTGCGTCCAGATTTGCAATTTTTGACTCGTATTTTAACTCTGAAGGTGATGAATAACATAATTTTACTTCTGGGTTGTCAGTATGTCAATGGTTTGTGTCTGTTGTGCTCAGTGTGAAAGCCTACTTCAAATATTACAAGTTTGTTTATGTACACTTACATGTAAGAGATATTAAGATCAAATTTTTTTCTCATATGCATCTCATTAATATCAATGAGGAATCAGTAAGGTCATTTTTGTCGTACCTGCATTAGCATGGACGACATAGGAATGCAAGTTTACTTTCGTCCACCCTAACGTTTAGCTGAAATGAAGTCTGTGAACTGTAAATATGGTTAGTTTCTCTGATCAGTCAGGAGCAAAACTTCTACAAGTTAATTTTTTTAACTAAAAAAATTTAACAATGTCGCAGCAGTTAGTCGATCTAACTTGTTTCAATTATTTTTTAATGTTTGCCATTTTTAGCTCACCTGAGCTCTGCTCAGGATGAGCTATTGTGATCACTTTTCGTCCGTCCGTGCGTCCGTCCGTTAACATTTTCAAACGACTTCTTCTCTGAAACCACTGAGCCAATTTTGCTCAAATTTCATATGGAGCCTCCTTAGGGTGGGGGAACAAAAAATTGCTAAAATGGTCGCTGTCCGTTGACCAAGATGGCCGCCACGCCCATATATGGTAAAAACCTTTAAAAATCTTCTTCTCCAGAACCGAGAATGCCTTGGGGCTGAACCTTTGCAGGAATCATCGGGGATGGGAGGTCTACCAAAATTGCTAAAAGAATTGTCGTACGTTGATGTTTGACCTTTTTACTGCAAGGTCAAGTTTGCTTCCCTATGCATTTGTATGGGGAAAACCTTTAAAAAAATCTTCTTCTCCAAAACCGAGCATGCCTTATGGCTGAATCTTTGCATATATCTTTGGGAACAGGATAGCTACCAAAATTGCTAAAATAATGGTCGTACATTGACATTTGACCTTTTTACGTTAAGGTCAATTTTGCTTCCTTATGCATTTGTATGGGAAAATGACCAGAATTTCAAACAACTTCTCCTCTGGAGCCTCTGGGCCAATTTTGCTCAAATTTCATATGGAGCCTCCTTAGGGTGGGGGGACAAAAAATTGCTAAAATGGTCACGGTCCGTTGACCAAGATGGCCGCCACGCCCATATATGGTAAAAACCTTTAAAAATCTTCTCCTTCAGAACCGAGAATGCCTTTGGGCTGAACCTTGGCAGGAATCATCAAGGACGGGAGGTCTACCAACATTGCTAAAAGAATTGTCGTACGTTGACGTTTGACCTTTTTACGGCAAGGTCAAGTTTGCTTCCCTGTGCATTTGTATGGGAAAAACCTTTAAAAATCTTCTTCTCCAAAACTGAGCATGCCTTATGGCTGAATCTTTGCATATATCTTCGGGAACAAGAGGGCTACCAAATTGCTAAAATAATGGTCGTACATTGACATTTGACCTTTTTACGTTAAGGTCAATTTTGCTTCCTTATGCATTTGTATGGGAAAAATGTTCAGAATTTCAAACAACTTCTTCTCTGGAGCCTCTGGGCCAATTTTGCTCAAATTTCATATGGAGCCTCCTTAGGTAGGGGGAACAAAAGATTGCTAAAATGGTCACGGTTCATTGAACAAGATGGGCGCCATGCCCATATATGGTAAAAACCTTTATAAATCTTCTTCTCTAGAACAGAGGATGCTTTGGGGCTGAATATTTGCATAAATCATTGGGGACAGGGGGTCTACCAAAGTTGATAAAATAATGGTCATACATTGACATTTGACCTTTTTACGGCAAGGTCAAGTTGCTTCCTTATGCATTTGCATGGGAAAAAACATTTAAAAATCTTATTCTCCAAAACCGAGGATGGCTTGTGGCTGAATCTTTGCATATACATGTATCATCTGGAACGGGCGGTCTACCAAAGTTGCTAAAATAATTGTCATACATTGACATTTAACCTTTTTACGGCGAGGTCAAGTTTGCTTCTGTATGCATTTGTATGGGCGCCATACATTTGTATGGAAAAAATGTTGATAATTTCAAATGGCTTTTCCTCTGAAGCCTACGGGCCAGTGTTGCTCAAATTTCATGCGGAGCCTCCGTGGGCAGGAGAATGAAAGATTGCTAAAATGGGTATGGTCCATTGATCAAAATGGCTGCCATGCCAATATATGGTAAAAACCTTTAAAAATCTTCTTCTCCATAACCAAATAAGCCCTGGGTCCTAATCTTTGCACAAATTATAGGGGACAGGAGATCTACCAAAATTGCTCAAATGATGGTTTATGTTGACATTTGACCTTTTTACCTCCAAGGTCAAATTTGCTTCCCTATTTGTGTGGGCCATATACATTTATATTGAAAGTATCGAAGTGACTTGTAGATCAACAGTAGTTAAAATTGTTCTGATTGGAAATCTAAGATGGCCATCATCTGGTTTATATTTATAATATGTCCCTGCCACTGTGCTGTTTACATGTATAAAATCACGATTCTTCAGAAACCACTTAGCCAATTTCCACCAAATTTCACATTGATCCTTCTGTTGAAATGTGATTGATAGTTTATTCATGATCATGCTCCATTGACTGTCAGGCCCATATATTCTTCTTCAAAACTAAGAACTGCTCAAATGATGATATTTTCATTAGTTGCGATGATAGGATTGGATAAATGTTGCATAACATCTGCATGTCTGCAGTGGCTATGTCACTCAGGTGAGCGAATCGTGGCCCGTGGGCCTCTTGTTCACCTTATGAAGGCCTACAACAATTTTCAAGGGCAAGTGGTTGTATGAAAGAACTGTTACATAACTTTATGATCTTGAAAGCAATAAAATTTTGTATGCATTGTCTAGAAATGTGTACACAGGGCCTTTGAAGTTAATGAAAAGATATCTTTTTAAATAATTTAAAAGGTTATTTTCAAAATATTTGCAAATTTTAAAAATAACCTAAATCAGTTAAAACCATCAGCCAAAGGAAAGTTGACTTTAACACTTAGGAAGGGAGAGTTACTTTATAGTTAAATTTGTACTTTACCAAGTTACAAATCTTCTCAAAATTTTATTAGTTATGCTCCTGACTGCTGATTGTTTTAACTCACTGAGCTAAACAAGGATGACAACTCTCACTATTCTGATGCTTGAATTCACATTTTAGTATACACATGCAAAATGAACTTCAACAAAGTCCTTATATAATGTATATTTTCTTATAAATAATTTTAAAATGTTTACATTTAAAATTTTAAAACCCTTGTCCTGCTGAACCCAGATATATCCTACCTTTGAAAACAGTGTAGATCCAGATCAGTTGGCTTCTGAAGAAGCCAACTGATCTGGATCTGCACTGTTTGCCATTAAGTATGTGAATTTGTATCAACAGCTTGGATCAGTAATCTGATTGGCTGAAAATTGGAAGTGGGCGTGGCATCTTAATTTATTCAGCAGGACAAGGGTTAATTTGTAAAATTAATATACAGGCAGTGTATGCACAATATAAACAGAGTTCATTCATTTTTACTTATAGGTCTGTGATGTACATTTTGTAAATTATATGTTTTAACAAGCTGATTTTAATTCGATTTTGGCTTTATATCGCGATGGGGATATTATAAACTCCTCCTTCTGTCTGTCCATCACACTATCTCCTCCTAAACCACTGGCTGGCATTTAACCAAACTTGCTACATGTACGTACATGACTTTCTCTCATGGTAAGCAGTGCTCCAGCTAGCCTTATACATGTATGGAGTGGGGCTGCTCCTCTTGCCCTCTCCTGCTGCCCCTCTGTCCTTCTTGCTGCCCTCTGCCTTATTGCAACTTCAGACATACAACCCTACATTTTGGTGAAAATTTCATGAAAATCGGATCATAATTAAAAAAGTTATCAATGTCTAAAGATCAATTATATGTGTTTTTGAGGTACATGTATTTATTGTGGAATGGGATTATAGTTTGTAACACGTCTTGATACTAAGCCCATCACATGACTTATGGTGCCCTCATTCTTGTATGACCACACAAAAAGTGCCCTACCCAGCACCCCTCTGCCCAAAAATCCTAGCTGGAGCACTGGTAAGGGTATACAAGAGCAACATTATTTTTCACTCTACCCCATGTGACTTTCAGATGGGGTCAAAAGATCACTGTCTGCCCGTCCATCTGTCCCTCTATCTCCTAAACCAGAGGGTGAAATTTAACCAAATTAACTTGCTACATGACATGACTTCCCCTCCTTGTAACATGCAGCGGTAATGGTGTGCAAGAGCGAGTCTGTCTGGCTGTCCTTCCCTCAGGCATGCTGATAGCAACCTTAGCACCGGTTGTGGGGGTGGGGGGGTGGATGCCATCAACTGCACAATCTATTTTTTTTTTTTTTTTTTTTAAGTTTTCTGAAATTACATGTATTGGAGTTTCATGTAATTATTAAAACTTAACCCTTGTCCTGCTGAATAAATTAAGATGCCATGCCCATTTCTATTTTTCAGCCAATCCGGTTACTTGATCCAGATTTTTGATAAATATTCATATAGTTAATGGCAAACAGTGCAGATCCAGATCATTTGTCTTCTTCAGAAGCCAACTGATCTGGATATACACTATTTTCAAAGGCAGGGTATATCCGGGTTCAGCAAGACAATTGTTAATGGTATTTTTGGAACGTAAATTTTCAACTTTTATTTATTTTGGTACACCTTAATTTCATCATAGTCACCTAAATATTTAAATATTAGAAAAAAATATTGTAAGATGTGTCAAAGATGATGACCACTTGATTAGACCAAGACAAGTAGTTTCAAGAGATCATTCAATCCGACCTGGACAAATTGTCCCTAGAGGCAATTCAACCAAATCTGGCTACATACCTATACCTGGCTAATGGGCAGTTTGACCAGATTTACATCTTCATGTGGTCTTAATGTAAACGGATTTCAGTACTTTTCATGCTTTTTGGGAGGATTTATCCATATACCATACATGTATATAGATTAACTGTTCTCTTAACCCATGAGAATTGAAGTCTCTTATACTAAGATTAAATATAGACATTATTTAACCCTTAAATTACATGTACCAAACAGAACTGCAGTAGACAACATTTGTATTTATTTTTTTATATTTTTTGTTGTAAGTAGGTCTTGACATTTCATGCAAATTGTCTGCTTAGCAGATGATTCACACAAAAATTCAAGACTTATGTTCGATGAAAAAAATATAAAAAAAATTGGAATGTTGTCTGCTCAACAAATTGATGATATTTTTCCCAGGACATAGACTTTGATATTTCCCAGGACATAGACTTTGATATTTCATGCAAATTGTCATTTGCAGGAAGTGTCAACATGGTTAAAGCCTTTTTCTTGGAAAAAAATAAGAAAAAAATTTCAATCTGACATCTGTTGAAATTTTTACCCAGAGTGCTAAGCGTTAAGTGTTAATAACCCTATATGTTACACTGCTCCAGGTAGCCCTATATGGAGGGGTAGGCTGCTCCTCTGGCCCTCTCCTGCCACCCCTCTGCCCGTTTAAAGCTGCCCATTGTCTAATTTCATCTCCAGACATAAAACCCTACATTTTGGTGAAAATTTCATGAAAATCGGACCAAAATTAAAAACTTATTAATGTTTAAAGTTCAGTATTATGTGTATTCTATTTTTGAGGTATTTATTGTGTAATAGCATTATATTTTGTAACATGTCTTGATACTCAGCACATCACATGACACATGGTGCCCTCATTCTTGTATGACCACACAAAAAGTGCCCTACAACGCACCCCACTGCCCACAAATCCTAGCTTGAGCACTGTATTAACCATTAACCCTTGTCCTGCTGAACCTGGATATGCCCTGCCTTTGTTATCAGTGTAGATCCAGATCAGTTGGCTTCTGATCTGGATCTGCACTGTTTGTCATTGAGTATTTGAATTTATATCAACAACCTGGATCAAGTAATTTGATTGGCTACCTATTAGAAGTGGGAGTGGCATCTTCATCTATTCAGCAGGACAAGGGTTTATGTATGGAGATATACCATAACTGAAACTGTTAGAGAGTACATTTGTACATAGCTACATGTACATGTACCATATTAACCCTAAGTATTCAGATGGACAGATCGTAGTAAACAGTGTAGACAAAGATCAGAAACCTTATTTTATGTGGCAGAATGCAGTATCTGATCAGGGTCTGCACTGTCTTCCATTCATCTGACAAATGTTTAGACCCATCAACAAGCATTGAAATGATCTTGTTGAAATTGACTCCTCCGACAAGTCACTTGACTATTTAACTGACAACCGCAGCTGACCATTCAAAAAAGATAATAAGGTAATTGTCAAGGTTTTTAGTTAGACAAACAAATCAACACATGCCGGCCTCGGCGGCTCAGTTGGATGCGCCGTCCGACTGGAGACCAGGGGTCGTGGGTTCAACCCCCGTCGAGGTAGGCAACATTCTTTCATAGAGATTGATCATGAAATATTTTCTACGGTCATTCTCTCCCTTCTTCTGATTCAAGAAGGGCAGTTGTCAGTTTCTGGCGAAAGAATGTGCAAAATACTGGTTAACCGCTTAGAAGACTAAACTGACCATGCTCGACATGACCCCGCTGGGTTGACTAGGCCGTAAAACCACAACACAAACAAACAAATCAACACATGCTTTTACCAGGTAAGCACAGGTATATCAATACAAAGTTTGTCTAAGGAAATTCACGTGGGCGTGGTTATAACTGCCTGACAGAGGAGTCAGTTTTGGACAAGTATGTTAAGGAGTAAAAAAAAAAAAAACAACAAAAAAATAGCTACGTTTCCACTAACCTGACCGACCCTGTTTCAAACACCATACTCTGCCATTTATTATCGGTAAAAATGCAAAATAAAAAAGTAAAGTGCCGACCCTTAACAAAATACCTGCATTTTCATAAAATTACAGACCTGACCCTGTTTTTTTCTTGAGAAAAAAAATAGAAAAATAAAAAAAAGTTGGGTTGTACCCACTGACCAATTTTTTATTTCAGCATGTTAGTGGATAAACACAGGTATTTTTTTTATGCCTAAGTACCCTCACTGTAACTTGCTGTAAAGTACTTGTCACACAATGGCAGCAGACAACACTTTTAAGTGTATTTTTTTTGTATCATTTTTCATAGGAAATAGAATGTACATGTAAGTCTTGTCTTTTCATGTGAATTGTCTGCTTGGCAGACAATTCACATGAAATGTCAAGACTTATTTTCATTGAAGAATAAAAAAAAATAGAATGTCATCTGCAACAAATTTTGCTTGGCACTTTTATGGTCGGGACTTTAAATCGGAATACACATCAAAGTACAAATGTACTGACATGTCACTATTTATAGGTATTTTATTTATGCCTGTTATAATCTAGGACTCATACATATTTATCCTAAATATCTGTACAAAATATGCTCGAGCAAACAATGAAGACTTGGATCAGACTGCTATTGAAGAAGTTTGATCAGGGTCAACCATTTTCTAGTCAACCAGCACTTTTGGACATCACACTTAGTTTCTCATGGTCAAATGGACTTGAGTAAATGGTAATTTACCTGTTAGTGAGTATTTGATGATAGTTCTGAGATAATTTTCTCCTGTTCTGCATAAAAAAAACACCTGTTGTGGGTACTCATTAGAGGTGTCTCACCAAGGTGTTCTAATGAGTACCCACAAAGGACAAGTTAAGTTTTTAAGGAGAAATAAGAAAATGATCCTAGAATTATCACCAAATCTCCTTAATAGATCATCTGAAAATGTGCCAATATTTAGTGTAAATACAGTTATCCATAAACTGATCTTCTAGGGTTGTAAAGCTATATATTCATTCAAAACAGGGTTATTAAACAGGCCTTTAGAGATCTTGACTTTTAATCCTCAAAGCATCAAACACTATGATGCAGATGACATTTCAAAATTTATATATTTATTTTTTAGAGAAAAAAATGGCTTGACATTTCATGTGTCGTTGAAGCTGATGATTCACATTAAATGTCATTTTTTTTTTTCTGAAAAATAATTAGACAGGCTACATGTACATGAAATATCAAGCCATATTTTCTCTGAAAAAATTATAAAAACAAACAAAAAGAATGTGATCTGATACAATTTTGCTTGCCACTTTTAAGGGTTAAAATTATCAAAGGTACATGTAGCAATGTAATGAAAAGGATAATTGGCAAACAGTGTAGACCAAGATCAGATGGTTCGAAACATAGCATCTGATCAGGATCTACATTGTTTGTATTAAAAGTCTGAATTTCTGTAAAACATAGTACAGTCAAACCTGTGTTAGTGGTCACCTCTATTAAGCAGCCAACCTGTATTAAGCAGCCGGAGAAAAGTTGCCCCAAAATTCATATACCTATATATTTGAACTGTATTGAGCAGCCACCTGCCTTCAGCAGCCACATTTTAAGCTTCCCATGGGCGGCTGCTTAAGACAGGTTTGACTGTAATATGAATAAAATCTATCCAGACAGTCAGGCACCCTGATATTGGAAATAGACCAGACCAAAAAATTGTGGTAGAAGTCTTCTCGATGACATGGATAAATTTGGTGCAATGTAGAAAGTACTGTTCCTTTGGAACTTTTTTTTTTCTTACCAATCAAACACTGTTGATGATTCTGTCTATAATTTTAACCCCCAAGTCCTACTGAACCCGGATATACATGTATACTGCCTTTACAAACAGTGTAGATCCAGATCAGTGTGCCAACTGATCTGGATCTGCACTGTTTGTCATTCAGTATGTGAATTTATTTACACATGTATATCAACATCCTGGATCAAGTAATCTGATTGGCTGTACATTGGAAGTGGGCATGGCATCTTAATACATGTATATTCAGCATGACAAGGGTTAATCTTCAAGTCCTGCTGAACTGGGATATGGCCTGCCTTTGGAAACAGTGTGGCTCTGCACTAGTTCTTATTAAGTATATAAAATATCAAAAACCTGCATCAAGTAATTTGATTGGCTGAATGAAAATTAGGCAAGGGATAATAGAAATACACATGTACCACAAATAATTTATTAATAAGCAGCTAAGCAAATACAATATTGATGCATGAAAAAAGCTTTTTTGCAGCAAATCATATTGATCATTGTCATAGTTACATTGTATCACAAAACCCTGCATGCTTTTAGCATAAAAGTAGTATAGCAGATGACCAGGAAGAGCCACAATCACAGATACATAGCCTACTAATGACCCCAAGAGAAAGAGCAAACAAAATACAGTATGGTAATTTACCGTAAATTGCCTAAAAATTCGAAAATTTTTTCTATACGTTTTTGGCCGAATTTTTGCTTTTTATGCACCTGTTGCTTAAAATACTTAGTGGAATGATAAACAGTGTAGACCCTGATCAGACTGCTCCTGAAGGAGCAGTCTGATCTGGGTCTGCACTGTTTGCATATGTCATGTTGTCAGACGCTTTGGTGTTCGGAATTTTAGGACAATTACCGAACACAAGAAAAAGCAAAGCAACAAGTCTCTCTTCCTCAACAAGGTGATCGCCATGCTAGACATTTCAGAGCCATTAAACATACCTGTAGTAACGAACAGGACAAAACTAGAAAAAAGCAACACAGCAAGTGCCGGCCTTGGTGGCTCAGTTGGATGGGCCTCCGACTCACCCGGTGAGCAGGAGATTGTGGGTTCTACCATCACTGGGTCGGCAGCATTCTTTCGTGGAGATTGATCCTGAAATATTTTCTACAGTCATTCTCTCCCTTCCGCTGATTCAAGAAGGGCAGTTGTCAGTTTCTGGCAAAAGAATGTGCATAATACTGGTTTAAATTGCTTGGAGGACTAAGCCAGCCCAGTAAACGTGTGGTTAGGTAAACTGACCACGCTCGACATGACCCCTAAGAACAAAAAGAAACAAAGCAAGAAGCCAGAAGGCTACACAAAGAACAAACAACACCAGAACCATTGCTTAGGACAGTCAGAAGTAAAAAACTATAGGGGATGGTGGGGTGTGTTGGAAAGGGGGAGTGTAAATCAATTTTACAGATACCAAATCTTCACCCCAGGTTCAGATGTAAAAACCTACCCATAATAACCCTAAGTATTGGGACAGATGGGCCTTTGCAAACATTGCAGACCTAGATCAGATGCCCCATTTGCGGCATTTGATCTGGGTCTACACTGTTTGCCACTCATCCAGCTCTATTTTAGACACATCAGCAGGTAGTAAAATAGACTATTTCAAAATTTAGGACAAGTATGGTAAGGAGTTAAGGTGTCCCAATACTTAGGGTAAATATGGTAAAGCAGTTTTACAGATACCCAATGGTAACCTAGTGTTCAGATATAAAAACCACTCCATAAACCCTCATCAAGTTTCTTCAAACAAATATAGGAAGGGGATGTCAATAAATTCTGTAGTGTTGAGTTGTTGTAAATATTCTAAGTCAGTATGAATTTTATGACCCATACTGTATTTACTCTGAATATTCCGAACTACTACAGGCATAATCGAACAATGTAGATCCAAATCAGACACTGCATAAAATGGCATCTGATTATGGTCTGAGTGTTTGCCACCCAATCCAGAAGTATTTCTAAGAGTCATTGACCAATTATAAAATTCGTTTAAAGTTCACCAAGTACATGACTTTGTATGGTAGGAAGTTTGGGTGTCCAAATATATAGGGGAAATATGGTAGGTCACGATAATAATTCTGACTGTTGGCCTTGATAAAAGGCATAGCTCTAGCTAAGGCCCTTTTTCAACCAAAAATATAGATAATTTTCTTATTTCTCCATGAAAACATATCTTATGGGTACTCATTAGAAGCGCCTCAAAGAGGCACTTCTAATGAGTATACCCACAAGATATATTTTCATGGAGAAATAAGAAAAATATTTACCTGATACCTCCTCTTATCTAGAGCTATCAAAGCTATGTGTATATGAAGTTACATAACCACAAAGGCCAAGATCTACCTACACTTTTGCACAACCAAGTCAACACTGGTCAAGGTTGGCTTTTGCCCATTTGACTTTCAACAGTAGTCATTGATTCTGCAAGCTGGGCTTTAGTTATAAGCACATCTTTTCAGAAGCAAAGAGCTTATGTAAAACTCCTGGCATGGTAGTATGAAACTCTGAATGTACTTTAACTCTTGTCCTGCTGAACCCAATATACACTGTTTCTGAAGAAGCCAACTGATCTGGATCTGCACTTTTTGCCATCAAGTGTGCAAATTTATAGTAAACGTCTGGATCAAGTAACCTGATTGGCTGAAAATTGGAAGTGGGCATGGCATCTTAATTTATTCAGCAGGACAAGGGTTAACATTCCTGTTGCTGTCCATATCCCTGTCTACAATCAGGTTTACATTAATGCTTTGCATGCTGGGTAAAAATCCCCTTAGGAGAAAATTTGCATGAAATGGCAAACCCTGTTTTTGTCATACCTGTTCAAGCAAGAAAGGGTCTGAATTTCTGTTTGTGTGTCTGTTCATCGGTCTGTCTGTCCATCAATATTTGCATCAACCAGGGTTCTCTCCAGAATTTTTAAAACAGGAGTCCAAAAGCCATTTTCTTCAGAAAGTAGGAGTCCTGCTAGGTAATTTTGCTAACTTTTTCTGAATAGTAGGAATCCTAATATCCTAAACAGGAGTCCAGGACTCCTTTAATGTCCTTATTTGGAGTTAATGAGAACCCTGTCAACCATAAAGTATGGGTGCATTTCTGAACTTTTTTCACCTTAAATCATCTTACTTAGATTACATGTACACCTTCATTAAGACATGGACTCAAAAAATGCAATATCATTTTATGACTATGGCCCATTTTAGGTCCATTTCTGTTAATTGTAATGCCTATAATCATCTAACCTGGCTCTCTTTCCTTAACATGGACTCAACACTGGTAAGTGTGATTTTATGGCCCTGGCTTTTTTTTTTATGTCCCCCTGCCATTAAGTAGACTCTGATCAGATTGCATGGATGCACAGGCTGAATCTTCATTGGGTGCACAGAAGGTACATTTTCTCCAGTTGCAACACATATTTAGGTTGTCGGGATAAAAGACCAGAAAGAGCTAAATGTACTACTTGGTAACTCCTAACCTCAGCTTGGCATCCACCAGTTAACCCTTGTTCTGCTGAACCTGGATATACCCTTTGCAAACAGTGTAGATCCAGATCAGTTGGCCTCTGAAGCCAACTGATCTGGATCTACACTGTTTGTCATTCAGTATGTGAATTTTTATCAACAACCTGGATCAAATATTCTGATTGGCTGAAAATTGGAAGTGGGCGTGACATCTTTAGCTTGACAAGGGTTAACATTTCCTTCATGCTGAAGTTCTCTGGTCATGTTTTCCAAATTGTGGAATTTAGTTCATAGTTGGCCTGTTAGTAGACACTAGCCATTGTTTTATACTTCTGTCTGTGAGCTTAAGTTAGCCTAAGAATTTTGATGCTTCACTTTTACATTTAAGTTTTTAAGGCTCTGCATCTCTTGATTCCTAAATGCATAATATATCAACTGATTTGGTTGATACTTGATTTTATGTTAGATAATGGTCCAAAATTTTGTTCAGTGCAAGCCCCGTCTGGTCTCCTGTTTTCATGGAGAAATAAGAAAAGTATCTAAATGCAGAACTTTCTTATGCTGACTTAACTCTTGTCCTGCTGAACCCATATATACCCTGACTTTGAAAACAGTGTAGATCTTCTGAGCCAACTGATCTGGATCTGCACTGTTTGTCATTCAGTATATGAGTAATTTGATTGGCTGAAAATTGGGTCGGCGTGGAATTTTAATTTATTTAGCATGACAATGGTTAATACTGATAATTAGTGAGTTGGGATAGCATTATACCAAACAGTATTACTACATCATAACTTGGGGTATTATTTTTTATAATAAGTCACATTTTTGTGTGCAGAGCAGCCTTGAATAAACTTTAAACAAATGGGAGAGGTAATTTGAATTGTGAAATACCTGTGAAACTATTTATAATTGTATAATGAGAAATAGTCACGTTAACATGAATTTTTAACTGATTTTCTGAATGAACAATCATTGTCAGTCAATAAAGTTAATTGTCATACAGAACTGTTATAACACTGCATTTGTAACTTGAAGCTTGATTAAGTTGCATGTGAATAGTAGCTGATAATAGTTTGACACTTTTATTTTCTTGTACCTGCCACACGACAGTGGCAGGATATTATCGTTTCACATTTGGTATTCATCCGTCCGTCATCCGTCTGTATTTTCTTTTCCGGATGATAACTTGACTTGAATAAATGTCAGTGAATTTTCACCAAACTTGTTATGTGCATTGATATTGTTTAGATCTGGCTTGAGATTGCTAATGGTCAAATTTTGTCAATTTTTGAGTGAGTTACATGTACATGTATCTAGCCACTACCGTTTGTATTTTCGTTTATGGACAATAGCTTGAGTAAATATCAGTGGATTTTCACCAAACTTGTTAGTTATGTGCATTGAATTTGTTGAGATCAGGTTTGAGATTGCTTTTGGGCAAATTTCATCAATTTTTGACAGAGTTATCTGCCCGCCACTATTCATATTTTTGTTTTTGGATAAAAACTTGAGTAAATGTCTGTGGATTTTGACCGAACTTGCTGTGTGCATTGATATTGTTGAGATCTGGTTTGGGATTGCAAATGGACAATTTTTGACTGAGTTGTCTGCCAACCACATAATAATGGTTGGGTATTATCATTTCTTGTTTTTTTTTTTTGTTTTATTTTAATCACTTTTTGTCTGTTGTCCATCCTTCCATCCGTTAACACTTTCAAGCGACAACTCCTCCAAAGCCATTGAAGCGATTTGTCCCATATTAGGTAAGTGTTGCTTGGGTAGGGGGGTTTTAAAATAGCTAAAATTATGGTGATCTGTCTCTTGGTTTGGTTGCCATGGCAACAGAAGGCTCCCTTAGACATGATGGGAAACCAGTTAAACTGCATTTTCTCCATAATCAATGAAGCAGTTATGATCAGTTGATAATTGTCTACCCAGTTTGTGTTTCATGAACAGCGACCATTTTGTTTCGTTGCCATGACAACATTAAATTTTATTTTTTTAAAATGACAACTTCTCAAAAACGATTGAAGCAGTATGACTCTAATTTGGTACAAATGTTGCTTGGGAAAAGGCAATTCAAAATAGCGAAAACTTTGGTGATCCCCCTCTTGGTTTGGTTGCCATGGCAACAGAAAGTCCTCATAGACTTACAATGGGAAAAAGGGTTAAATTTTATTTTCTCCATAACTAGTGAAATGATGTGAACCAAATTTGATAGTTACGATCATTTGATGACTGTCTGCAGAGTTTATGTGTTTTATTACTAGTGGTCATTTTGTTTGGTTGCCATGGTAACATTAAATTTTAAAAAAATATTTTTTTTTTAATGACAACTCCAAAACCACTGAAGCAGTATGACTCTAATTTGGTACAAACATTGTGTATTGGGCAATTCAAAATAGCTAAAATTATGGTGATCTGCCTCTTGCAATTTGGGTTATAATGGAAATTATTAAATGCATTTTCTCCATAACTAGTGAAGTGATGTGAATAATATTCGACAGCTATGATCTTTTGATGAATGTCTACCCAGTTTATGTGTATATGATCAGTGACCATTTTGTTTGGTTATCATGGCAAAATTTTAAAGTAGGAAATCTGTAAAGCACCAGCAGGGAAGAAGATCCTGTTAAGCACTGGCAGGGAAAGACTGTTGAAATTGTCTATTGTCTGGCCTTGTAGGGATATAGGATGTGTAGCTTAGGTGGGAATGGCAACGAAGAAGCCAACTGATCTGGATCTGCACTGTTTGCTATTAAGTATGTGAATTTATAGCAACAATCCAGATCAAGTGATATGGGCCCTGTTGTTCAAAGCTAACGACATCGTTAGTTAACGATTCGTTAAAATTTACATCAAGTTATACGCAAATATGCTGAAATTTTTTGCTGAAAAAATGTGAGTAGCTTTTGCAGTGCAAAAGCTACTCACATTTTTTCAGCAAAAAATATCAGAATATTGTATATTGAATCCACTAAAACAGTTAACGAAATGACCCTTAACGAGCTCGTTAAGCTAACGACGCTTTGAACAACCGGGCCCTGATAGGCTGAAAACTAGAAGTGGGTTTGTCATCTTTATTTATTCAACAGGATAAGGGTTAAGATCTAATCATGTTGATCTCAGCATCTCATGTGCATATTGTCTGTCCTTAGGAGAAGAGATCATCATTTAGTGCCCATTGTCTCTTTAGGAGTACATGTACAGTGATTTTTTTTTACCTGTGAGTACTGCTTCATATACTCATATTTTTTCTCTTTGGGACTCTACTTAGCTTTCTACTTGTAAAGCTTAGGTGGGAATGGCAACAAAGAAGCCAACTGATCTGGATCTGCACTGTTTGCTATTTAGTATGTGAATTTATAGCAACAATCCAGATCAAGTGATATGGGCCCTGTTGTTCAAAGCTAACAACATCGTTAGTTAACGATTCGTTAAAATTTACTTTTCTAAATGACCCTTCCGCTGATTCAAGAAGGGCAGTTGTCAGTTTCTGGCGAAAGAATGTGCACAATTCTGGTTAACCGCTTAGAGGACTAAGCCTGCCCAGTAAACGTGTGGTTAGGTAAACTGACCGCACTCGACATGACCCCATTGGGTTGACTGGGCCGTAAAACCTCAACTCAAACAAAACTTTTCTAAATGATCTTCGGCTCTAATTGCACACTTTAGTTCTTATACCTCAAAACTTGATGGAAAGGTTGGTAATAACTTTATATAGAGTTGTGAATTATGGATTTGTTGATTTTTTTTTTCGTAGTATACATCTTAACAATTGTATGTCTGTGGCAGTAATAATGTTGCTTAGCAACCAAGTTACTTTTGCTTTTAGAGAGCAAATTTCAGATAATGCTGACTGGATTATTTGAGGCTTGCTATTAGAGAAACCAGTACTCTCGCATTTCACCCAGACCATCTTGCATATACATACAGTTTGCATTTCTCCTGATAAGAGAGGGTACCCATATAATATTTTTCTTATTTCACCATGAAAACATATACCGTATTTACCCTAAGTATTTGGATACCTCAACTCCTTACTATATATGTTCTAAAATTTGAACCAGTACCAGATGTTGTGTCTAAAGATTGCTGGATGTGTGGCGAACAGTGTAGACCCAGATGAGACGCCGCTTTCTGCGGCGTCTCATCTGGGTCTATACTGTTTGCTCAGGCCTATCTGTCCAAATACATATGGTAAATGCGGTATTATTGGTACCCAACAGAAGCACCTCGGGTAGGCACAGGCACTTCTAATGAGTACCCTCAAGTTTTTGTGAATAAGAAAAACATCTACATTTTGGCTCAAAAAAGCCTCATATCTGGTACTATATGTCTGAATAGATTTTATTCCCAAGTTGCATTGTATAAGTTTCCTGTGTAATAAGTGTTAGCAAAATGTAGTGGCCAAACTATGAAGATTCACTCTTTGCTCATTTGGTTTTTGTAAAAGTCTTCTGTTTTAGCCAAACTGTCAGATAGGTGTTTTGAATAACTAGTAAGTGGTTGACTCTTTTGGTAATAATTATAATTGGTAGTTATTGAACAGAACATTTTCATTCAACAAGATGCTGTTTCATACACAGTCTTTCTTATTTTCCAGTGATATCCCTTTGTTGTGTCAGCTGCTTTGGACTGTGACGTTAACCTTTTAGAAAAGTATCATGCTACTTTGTAGACTTGTAGAATGGGTCAAGCTGCTGGTTTGAGTGTAGAGATGACAGCTCTGTCATTCTTACCTTTTAAGCTATCTGCCTTTGTTGTGTTAAATTTTAAGGTTTTTGGACTTCTGTACACTTCAGGATATTTTAATAAGTTGGGGTAGGACAATAGCTCATACATTTGTATGTTGAGGTGTCTAACAATGACATCTCTGTCGTTCATGCATGTTCATTTTGGCCCACTTTTGACTATTGGCATGAGAGTTACTCACCCTTGAAGGCCTCATAGACTTAGGAAAATGTTGTCAGTATGATAGTGATTTCACTTTTGATAAAATCTTCATCAGACTTGCAGGTAATGAGGATGGCCATAAAATTTTGGACGATTTTGATTTTGGGTCAGATAGGACTATTCACAGGAGATCGAGTTACTTGCCCTTTAGTCTCCTATAGACATATATTAAATATTAAATGATTCCCACAAAATGTCAAGCCTTGTTTTCATGGGTAAGGCAATATTGTAACGTATAATCAGCTAATGCTTTTGATGTTTTCATATTTGTTTGATCCAAACAGCCTATTAGCCATTCCTAATTGACAGTATTAGTAGCATATCTGACTATATTGATTACCAGGATCACAACAGCCATTTTCTGAAATTATCAATTTGTTTTGGTTTTTAGCTCACCTGAGCACGAACTGCTCAAAGTGAGCTATTGTGCTCACCCTGTGTCTGTCATGTGCCGTCTGTCATCAACAACTTCTTTAACGCTTAGCACTCTGGGTAACATTTTCAGCAGACGACATTTTGAAATATTTTTCTTATTTTTCCCAGAAAACAGAATTTGACATTGCATGCAAATTGTCTCCTCAGGAGACAATTTGCATGAAATGTCAGATCCTGTTTTCTGGGAAAAATAAGAAAAATATCATCAATTTGCCGTCTGCTGAAAATGCCCAGAGAGTGGTAAAGGTTAAACGCCATCTCCTTACACTACAGAACAAATTTCCTCCAAATGTCACAGCATGTTTCACTCAAAGCCACAAGCTAACTTGAGCTCAGGTGATTAATCCAGGGCCTTCATGGCCCTCTTGTTGTTGTTGCAACATGACACTAGACATATTATATTCTGCTAATACATATAGATAAAGCTTATTAATCCTAAACGCTTAGCACTGGGTAAAAGTTTCAGCAGACAACATTTTGAAATATCTTTCTTATTTTCCCCAGAAAACAGAAATATGACATTTCATGCAAATTGTCTTCATTGGAAACAGTTTGCATGAAATGTCAAATTGATCCTAGGAAAAATAAGAAAAATATCACCAATTTATCATCTGCAGAATTATCCCAGAAAGTGATAATGGTTAATCCCGAGAATATTTTCAGGACATCAGAAGACAACAAACTTAATGTCATGTTTTTCTTCTGTAGTGCCAGATGAGCACATTTTATACCCGGCCACAGTTAGTGGCTGGTATTATGGTGTCATGTTGGTTGTTTCATCTGTATCCATCCCCCTGCTCACTTGCCCATCAGTCGTCCATCCGTATTTTTGTTTCCGAATGATAACTTGAGTAAATGTCAATGGATTTTCACCAAACTTGGTGTATGTTTTGATACTGTGGAAATCTTGTATGGGATTGCTAACAGACAAATTTCATCAATTTTTAACAGAGTTATCTGCCCGGGACACATCCATATTTTCATTTCTGGATGTAAACTTCAGTAAATTTCAAGGGATTTTCACCAAACAGTTTATGCATTGAAATTGTGGAGGTCTTTTTCGGTCACACGAATCACCGAAATACCAGAATACTACCGAAATACCGGAATACCCGTGAAAAATATAGGTATACCTGTGAAAGACACCTATTAAAGACACCAATATTGGCTTTAATTAATCAATTAAGTAATATTATGTCAACCTAATGGAAAAGGGATAATATTTTAACCTCAAATAATTTGCAAATTGTCTTTGAAGTGTTTTTTTTTTTTTTTTTTTGTTTTTTTGTTTTTTTTATTTGAAAACATTGTTGATAGTCCACTAAATCAGAGCCGGAATACGACCGGAATACCCGTGAAAAACGGAATAGCCGTGAAAAACGTGAATTACCTACACTTCAAACGAAAAGTACATACGACTTTTTGTATAAAATATTTATCAGTTGAGTGAATAATTTTATATAAAAAAAATATATGGCCAGAAGTAAGTCTCAAACACGACACACCGAAAGTTAATCATTTACGCATGTTTGAAAGTTACGCAGATTAAACAACCAATGCAATCATGATGAGAAACGTCATCCTTACATCCATGGAGCTTGTATGGATATTATTTTAAATATAATATAAATATATATAAATATATTAATATAAATAATGTGTTCCAGCAGCACGCCTTTATAAATATGAGAATCGTTGCATCAATCTGTGTAAATATTACCCCGAATACATCGCGAAATTTTATATATAGCGCTCTCCCCGCAAAAAAAAAAATACTTTGCATGTGCTGCTGCTGCCAAGAAAATAGTTTGATTTTGATTGTGTTGGGGTTTAACCACATGTCAACCCTTGTGGGTCATTTTGTGTCGTCTCCCAGAGAAAGGGAGAAAAGAGATAGAAGAGATAGTAGAAGAGATGAAAGAGAGGATAGGGAAGAAAGAAGAAAGAGGAACAAAAGTGAAAGTGAAGAAACAGAAGAAATAAAAACATTCCCCTTCTACCCTTACCTGCTACAAGGATAGCAGGCCTTGCCCAACTGTAAGCCAATATCAATTGGACGCCCCGGGGCCGTGAGGTACAGGACACCTTCGCACCACCCGACCATCCCCCGAAAATAGTTTGAACCCCCGAAGCACTGCTGAAAGTTCTAGAGGAGATGTCGATCTTACTGTTTTAGTATTTTACAGAGAAAATTAGGATGAACAAAATGTAAATGCCGTCTGCTGAATATGCTAAGCGCTTCGAGGGTTTAAGTATGGATACATTTCATTTGACAAGGGAGACAGAAACGGACATGCTGGAATGTATCTACATTGCTCGGATCGAGGCCTGGACGGTTGATGATTGGACCAGGGATACGACTGTCCATTTAAATCACCGTGACTTGATGTCTTATGCCTCTTTCAACAACAACAACAGCAAAAAAAAAAAAAAAAAAGTCATATTGAGATGAGTGAATGCGGCGTCTGGTCAGGTTTCACTGTTTGCAAAAACAGTTTAGCCATATTCTAGGAACAACCAAATCTCATAGCCGGGTGTACCTGAAATGGACCAGCCAGAATCTTACAAGTATTGCAAACTCTCTCTCTCTCTCTGTCTCTGGAAAGCTCTTTCGTTTTACCCTCATATAAATATGACACGTCTGCTTTCGAGCTCTGACTTCATTGGAAAAATGATATCGCACCGGCGGGAATTGAACGCGATTCGATCCCCACTTAACATGAAACGCAGTTAGCTCCCTTAAAAGAGTAAAACCCTGCAGTGTGAGGACGTTACCCCGCATTTACCAGAGTAAAAATGAATATTGTTATGTTATTCTCTTACGGTATATACATTAATAACATTATCTTTAATGGCTTATAGAGCAATCTTCAAAACTTTCGTTTCCAAGAAAAGTGCTCTGTTTTTGTGTCTTCAACATTCGATATGCAAAACCAAGACCGTAATTTATTGAACGAGTAAAAGAGATGCACGTATAAACCTAGCATCGGCGGGAAGGCATCTTCACATAATATTGTCATATGTCTTAGCGGACATTCTAGGCAGCGTCTTCCTGGGTAGAAACCAATACTAAGATACGAGGATAAAGTATCTTGCTCAAAGACACAACACTTGGTGCTCGCGGGTATCGAATTACCACTGTCTGGGCTAATTCAGCAGACGACAAAAAAGAGAAAAAAAATCGTTATTTGTTTTATTACCAAGAAAACAGGATTTGACATTTCATGCAATAGAGACAATTTGCATGAAATGCAAATCCTGTTTTCTTGGAAGAATGATAAAAATATTTCAAAATGTCTGTTGAAAACTTTACCCAGAATGTTAAGCGTTATGATTTGCAGAAACAAATCGCGCATGGGTCTGTGCATGGTAAAACCTATAATAACTTTACGAAGAGACGAATTAGCCTGCACACTCTGAGCCTGCACATCAGTAGTCTGATCAGAGCCTTCGCTAATCGTATGTACCGCCTACAATCTATGGGTTTAACAAAACGTCTTGTGCGACGAGCGAAGACTTGGGTCAATCTGCGCAACTGCACATTCTGATCAGAGCATTCGCTGATCGTATTTACCTTCGAAACCGGGCTGTCCAAAGCGGGATAAACAGTGTGACTGTAACACCACATTCTGATCAGATCCTTCGCTGATCGTACAGTATGCACCTTCTTCGGACTCCGGGCTATCCAAGAAGCTTGCTTGATATAGTGGGTCGATGCACAAACTGACCCGAGTCTTTGCTTGTCGCACGTACATTGAACTATAGTACGTTTTGTCGTCTGGTTCATTGTAAGAACATTGTAAATCATACTTGTGTACCGACGTAATTTTGGTTTAAACTGGAGTTAAAAACGGCCCAGTCAACACTATGTAGGTCTTGTCGAGCCCGCACACTTTTCCGGGGTGGGCTTATTCATAAGCTATTAATCATTTCAACAGTTCATATACTTTGACGATAGAGCCTACTTTTGGAGTTATGGCCCTTTGAACACCGAAAATATTTTTGTGATTTCTGTAATATATTTTTGTCCACTCTATAATTTGAAAACTATTTTAGATATATATATGAGATACTATATGATCTAGCTGTTACTGGGACGTAAAAAAAACTCACTCACTCATTTGAATTGTCATTAGCCTCTCTTGCCCCTTTTGTGCGTAAAGTGTATGTTTTTGTGTGACAGACACCCTTTTCACATGGGCTGTCTAATTGATTCAATGCCTCTTTGACAGCAGAAGCGCCCCTTTAAGTTGATTAATATTGACACGTGCGGTTGCTGCACGCGAGTGAGAATTTCCCGGTCTTTTACCATAGTACGTCATTTATATTGAGCGCGTGCGGTTGTTGCATGGGAAAAGGCAGTTACAGGAATACCAAATATAAATATGTTATTCGTCGATTGGGGGCAGATGTTTGATTCTCTTTGTGATTTTTGTGATTTTCATGTGTTTGTTTTGTTTTCTACAGCATATTAAGTAAAAATGACCATGCCGGACCCACTTATGTGGCCAGAGTAAGTAGACTGAGCCGAAGAATCCGGTACTTTTTCATATGGAGCGTTGCTGAGGCCCATGTTGCGTGCTCGAACAGTGAATGGGGCTACCGGGGTTTTCTTTGGACCTAGGGAGCACCCAAATATATTCAGGGAACAAGGCAGCATTGGTAAATATTTTAAGAAAACAAGGGAATTGACCTAATTTTGGTGGATCAGAATGCGGAAATTTGGAAAACACTTTTGGGATAATAAGACCTTTGCGACCAGCGCAGACTCAGATCAACCTGCGCATCCGCATGAGCGTGGACGATATAACCTTCACACAGACTGTTCTATATGGTGGAAAAATGTCTCCGGGTACAACATTACGATTGCGAGTAACTTCGCACAACTTTGCATAACACATACTTTGCGCGGACTTGCGAGTGTTGTCCGCCGAATATTACGTTTACTCGGTTTGATTCCGAGTGTTTGGGGGAAGTCCGCAAAACGCCGATATTCGGGGTAAAGATTTTTTTTTTTTTTTTTTTTGTTCTTTTACCTGAGCTGTACTGCATGTACTTTTCGTTTGAAATGTAGGTAATGCACGTTTTTCACGGGTATTCCGGTTGTATTCCGGCTCTGATTTAGCGGACTATCAACAATGTTTTCAAATAAAAAAAACACTTCAAAGACAATTTGCAAATTATTTTAGGTTAAAGTATTATCCCTTTTCCATTAGGTTGACATAATATTACTTAATTTATTAAATAAAGCCAATATTGGTGTCTTTAATAGGTGTCTTTCACAGGTATACCTATATTTTTCACGGGTATTCCGGTATTTCGGTAGTATTCCGGTATTTCGGTGATTCGTGTGACCCGTCTTTTTTGGGTGTGTTAATGGGCAAATTTTCGTCAGTTTTTGACTGAGTTATCATTGTGAGACACAACCTGATTCTTGTTTCCCGACTATAACTTGAGTAACTATCACACGGGTGGTAAACCTAGGAACTACAACGAAATTGTGTTAACGTAATTTTGTTCCCACGCCACATCCGGGACATAGCGGGGTTGTGCCAATGTCATAAAATAGACAAACAAATGTTGGTGTCATTTTTAGTTTTATTTTATTTTACCATGACGAACAAATTATGGGGAAATCGGGCAATGTGGTTCCATGTAAATATGTCTCAGCTTCCTCTATGGACCCAAATTTTATCGAAAAAGTCATTTGTTTTCTTCAAATCTTTCTACCCGCACTGAGCATGGGATCACTTGTCCCGCGAGTATTTTGTCAGTGCGAAGAATTTAGCCTGTCTCCGTCGATTTGAGCTGACATTTGAAAGCATTCGCCGATGAAAATGATAAAAATGCCCTTCCTAAACGTTCCTACATCAAAAAACAAATCAAGTGTTAACTTGTAAAAGAGTCAGGCCCGGTTTTTCAGGCGTGGTAGTTCCAAGATCACCGAGGTAGTTACCATGCTATCGGGGTAGTTCCAACGAGTTAGCTGTAGTCCCACAACGTACGGGTAATATTAACTTTTTCAGATACGCCAATACTCTGGGACAGACATTTCTCAATTGTAATTGATATGTGTTTAATACGGGGAAGTATTCCAAGTATGGCTTCAGTTTAAATATAGGACATAATTGTTATCTGATACAACATGCATTTACATAATGCCAGTTAAGCTTGACAAAGTAATGTTGTACGCTGTGAATTTAGTGATCTTAAGCATTGTGGTTTTGAAAAAGGCGGACAAAATTTGTCTTAAAAATACCTTAAAAAAACTATAGCAGTAAATTCAGGGAAAACAATCAAAGGTTGCAGCCCATCAGTGCCACCAAGAGGAAAAGAAAAAAAAAAAAAGACAAAACAACCACCACAACTAATCACAAAAAAAAAAAAATACTAGCTCTAGCTGCTCAACAACACAAACCACTGGGGTTGTACTGTGCGAAAGATCTTCCGCTTTTGTTTGAACTTACATTGCTCTAAACAGCAGCAGGCTGTAAAGGTAAATGGAAAGCATTGTGAACAAAACAAAGCACAAAAGAGTGCCAGTATGCCTGAAAAAAGTAACACCAGAGCAATTATAATATTAAATGAGTAGCCAGAATAATATCAAAGTAAAAATTGAAAAGAGCAAGGATCAGGAACTGATACAATCAGATTCCAAACACTGCCAATAATATCACAAGGAAAAGAAGTAACAGCACGAAGTGACTCCAGCAAACAAATAAGATATGACAAACGGTGTCAGCAGCTCTTTTTCAAACAGGTGGTGACTCAGAATTTGAGTGTAACTGAATACTAATGACATACATAATAGTAAAATGAATAAGTAGTTGTAATTTTAGTAATTTCCCATTTTAGTTTCGAGACCAGGACTATGGTTCTGATTGTATCAATTCAAGACAACTGCTTACTTTAGAAAACCTCCATGCGGACCTAACAAATACATGTTTTGAACCACAATGAAAGTGATAGTGAGGGTTGGTATCCCGTAAAGTATACTTAAACCTACCAGTGATGTATTACTGGCCGTTCCAAATCCGTGTTTGTTTCGTCGATTTTACTTATTCATTTTACTATTATGTATGTCATTTAGTATTCAGTTACACTCAAATTCTGAGTCACCACCTGTTTGAAAAAGAGCTGCTGACACCGTTTGTCATATCTTATTTGTTTGCTGGTGTCACTTCTTGCTGTTACTTCTTTTCCTTGTGATATTATTTGCAAGGTTTGGAATCTGATTGTATCAGTTCCTGATCTTTGCTCTTTTCAATTTTTGCTTTGATATTGTTTTGGCTACTCATTTAATATTATAATTGTTCTGGTGTTACTTTTTTCAGGCATACTGACACTCTTTCATGCTTTGAATTGGTCACATTACTCTCTATTTACCTTTGCAGCCTGCTGCTGTTTAGAGCAATGTACGATCAAACAAAAGGGGAAGATCTTTCGCACAGTAAAACCCCAGTGGTTTGTGTTGTTGAGCAGGAAGAGCTGGTAATTTTGTGATTAGTTGTGGTGGTTGTTTTGTCTTTTTTTTTTTTTTTTTTTGTTTTTTTTTTCCTCTTGGCAGCATTGATGGGCTGCAATCTTTGATTGTTTTTCCCTGAATTTATTATTATATTTTTAAGGTATTTTAGGACAAATCTTGTCTGCCTTTTTCAAAACCACAATGCTAATAATCACTAAATTCACAGCGTACAACATTACTTTGTCGAACTTACCTGGCATTGATTATGTAAATGAGTGTTGTATCAGATAACAATTATGTCCTATATTTAAATTGAAGCCATGCTTGGAATACTTCCCCGTATTAAACGCATATCAATTAAAATTGAAGAAATGTCTGTCCCAGAGTATTGGTGTATCTGAAAAAGAATATTACGTCGTGGGATCTACTGCTAAATCGTTGGAACTACCCCGATAGCATGGTAACTACCTCGATGATCTTGGTACTACCATGCCTGAAAAATGAAGCCTGACTCTTTTACGAGTTAACACTTGATTTGTTTTTTCGATGTAGGAACGTTTAGGAAGGGCCTTTTTATCATTTTCATCGGCAAATGCTTTCAAATGCCAGCTCAAATTGACGGAGACAGTATAAATTCTTCGCACTGACAAAATACTTGGGGGGACAAGTGGTCCGATGCACAGTGCGGGTAGAAAGATTTGAAGAAAGCAAATGATTTTTCCCATTAAATTTGGGGTCATAGAGGAAGCTGAGACATATTTACATGGAACCACATTGCCCGATTTCACCATTATTCGTTCGTCGTGGTAAAATAAAATAAAAATAAAAATGACATCAACCTTTGTTTGTCTATTTTATGATGTTGGCACTAACCCGCTATGTCCCGGATGTGGCGTGGGAACGAAATTACGTTAACACAATTTTGTGGTAGTTCCTAGGTTTACCACCCGTGTATCAATGTTCACCAAACTTGCAATGTGTATTAATATTGTTGAGATTAGCTTTGGGATTGCTAATGGGCAAAATCGTCTAATTTTGATGGAGTTATTTCCGGAGACACGTCCATATTTTCATTTCCGGATGATAACCTGAGTAAACATCAATGGATTTTCACCATACTTGGTATGTGCATTGATATTGTAGAGATCTGATTTGGGATTGCTAATGGGCAAATTTTGTCAAATTTTGACAGAGTTATATGCCCGAGACAGTTCCATATTTTGGTTTGTGGATGATAACTTGAGTAACTGTCAAGGGATTTTAACCAAATGGTTCATGCATTAATATGAAAGAGATCTGGTTTGAGATTGCTAATGGGCAAATTTCATCAATGTTTGACAGAGTTATTTGCCCATGACATGATAATTGGGGGATGTATACAATTACATATGTTGTGGGTACTCATTAGAAGTACTTCACTGAGGAGACATAAGAAAAAAATTATGTGGATATCCATCAAAAAAGAAAAAAAAAATGTTATAACCCTTGTCCTGCTGAATCCGGATATACCCTGCCTTTGCAAACAGTGTAGATCCAGATCAGTTGGCTTCTGAAGAAGCCAACTGATCTGAATCTGCACTGTTTGCCATTTAGTATGTGAATTTACATTAACAATCTCGATCAATGAATCTGACTGGCTGACCATTAGAAGTGGTTATGGTAGCTTAATTTATTCAGCAGGACTAGGATTAAAATGTCATCTATTAATAGTTCAATTTGGGACTATAAGGATAAAAAGAAAATTGAAAATAGGCTTTTCAGATGATAGTGCCATTGAACAAGATGGCTTCCATGTCCATACATGTATATGGTAAAAACACCTAAACATCTTCTTCTCCAAGACCAAGAAAGCTTGAGACTGAATCTTGATGTATACATGTAGCATCGGGGACCCCAAGGTCTACCAAGTTTGTTGATGATGAAAATGATGGTCGTGGGTTGACCTTTGACTGTTTTATGGTAAGGTCAAATTTGCACCCCTGTATATTTGTATGGGGAAAATGTTGAAAAGTCATTTTCTCAAAATGTATTAAAGACTAATGGCTGAAATTTGCAATGTATGATTAAAGTAGTAAAACTTTTTAGTTACATGCACAACCAAATTTTGTCCCCTGTTGGGTTATCTGCCCTTGCCCCTGGGCTATATACATGTTCTTGTATAAAACTATATAATTTTTAAATGTATTCTTCTCTTAAACCTCTTGAACAATTTTCATTAATCATCAAGGTCTACCAAGTTTGTTCAAATGATGGTCGTGGGTTGATCTTTGTCCTTTTTACAGCAAGGTCACATTTGCGCCCCCATATATTTGTATGGGGAAAATGTTGAAAAATGGTTTTCTCAGTATGTATCAAATACTAATGGCTGAAACTTACACTGTCAGAATAAAGAAGTAAACTGTTTAGGTACCATCAAAATTTTTGTGGTTATCTGACTTGCCCCTGGGCCGTATACATGAAACTGTATAAAATTGTGGAATCTTTAAACGTCTTCTACTCTTAATTCTCTTGAACAGTTGTCATTAGATTTCACATGGAGCCTTTTGTTGACAATTTGGGCAAATGGTTCCACGCCATTAACAGGCTTTCAAGTAGTCCTACTTTTTCCTACTTTTCCTATTTTTATACCCCCGGCATACAAAGTATGCCGAAGGGATATATAGTTTTCGTCCGTTCCATTAGTCCGTTCGTCTGTCCGTCCATCCATCTGTCTGTCCCTCCTTCCATCCGGGTGTGATTCCATCTGTTAACCCTTTCTATAACTAAGTTTTACTTCAAAGTTTTTATACACTCGTTTGAAAAACGGGACGTATTATGTTACAGGGTATGGCGTCCGTCCGTCTGTGTGTCGGTAAACTTTTTCATTTCCGGCTAACTCCTCCTACAGTTTACATCCAATCAAGCTGAAACTTGGTATATAGCTCGACCATGATGTTGCGCAGCACATATTTTTTCGGGGTTACAGTCCACCAAATGTTTGCAGAGTTATGCCCCTTAGAAAATTCCTGTAAACTTTTCATTTCTGGTTAATTCCTCCTACAGTTTACAACCGATCAAGCTGAAACTTCATGTATAGTTAGACCATGATGTGGAACAGCGCATATTGTTTTGAGGTTACAGTCCACGAAATATTAGCAGAGTTATGCCCCTTTGAAAATTTCCGTAGACTTTTCATTTCCGGCTAACTCGTCCTACAGTTTACATCCGATCAAGCTGAAACTTGATTTGTAGTTAGACCATGATGTGGAGCAGCGCATATTATTTCAAGGTTACAGTCCACCAAATATTAGCAGAGTTATACCCCATTGAAAATTTCTATTTATTTTTTGTTTCTGGCTAAATCCTCCTACAGTTTACATCCAATCAGGCTGAAACTTCATGTACAGTTAGACCATGATGTGGAGCAGCGCATATTATTTCGAGGTTACAGGCCACCAAACATTAGCAGAGTTATGCCCCTTTGAAAATTTTAGTAAACTTTTTGTTTCCGGCTAAATCCTCCTACAGTTTACATCCTATCAAGCTGAAATTGATTTGTAGTTAGACCATGATGTGGAGCAGTGTATATTATTTCAAGGTTACAGTCCACCAAATATTAGCAGAGTTAAACCCCTTTGAAAATTTCTATTAATTTTTTTGTTTCTGGCTAAATCCTCCTACAGTATACATCCGATCAAGCTGAAACTTCATAAATAGTTAAACAATGATGTGGAGCAGCACATACTATTTCAAGGTTACAGTGCACCAAATATTTGCAGATTTATGCCCCTTTGAAAGTTTTTGTAAACTTTTCCCAGCATATTGTTTAGAGGTAATAGTGTGCAAATTTCATTTTATAATAGGTATAGTTTTTGCAAATAACTAAAGTTTTGGTCATATGGGCAAGATATTGATGCTTTTTTTTAACATCTTTTTTTATTCGATTTTAAGGAAAGGTTGCCATTATTAAATCTTTATAAATACATAATTCTTTTTGGATTTTTTTTTTAATACTCTTCTGATTTGGCTCCCTTGAAGAACAAAAATAAAATCAGTATTAAACAAGTTAAAGGTTTACAAAAAAAAATTCTTGCAGCATTTATTTTTTTATTTTTTTATTTTTTTTTGGTTGTTTATTGTTATTGTTTGGTCTAATAATGAAGTATAGGAAAAAAAAAATCAGCCAAAGGCTCATATGAGCTTAAAATATAGCCATGCTTCTGTGGTGTGTCCTCCATCAGAAAGCACTTCTCCCTAGAAGCAGCAAACCTCCCTATTTTTCCCAGGAGGGAGAAGTCACATCTCCCTTAATTTCTGGGCCAGCTTGGACTCTTAGGTTACAGTTCACCAAATATCAGCAGAGATATGCCCCAATGAAATTCTTTTATTTTTTTTATTTTATTTTTTTTTTTAGTAATTCCACTTACAGTTTATATCCATAGCACTGAATTATACAGTTTATATCCAGAGCACTGAATTTATGCCAATTTTTGTGCTACATCTAATTATTGCCACGGGCGAAAATGCCCCGCTTGGCAGAGCTCTTGTTTGATTACTTAGAACTCTGCAGCCACTGATCAAAAACTTTTCGTATTTGGTAAGGGGAGGCCTGGGAGGGGTCTCTTTCATTCCACATCTTTGGACCCCTGGGTCATGCCCCAGCGAGGGGCTAGAGGTCAAAATCTAGGACACCCCAATGAAGTAGTATATTGCAGTTTGTTTATACAAACAATGTCTTATTAAAGAAGGATTGGCATCAGACTTGTTTATCACATTAACATTCAGTGTAATAAGGTCAAGGTCATTGTGACCTTATTTTCATGCTTCAGTGATTTTGACATATTTTGAAGCATATTTCTTTGATTAATGCCTCAATAAAGTAGTATGTTGCAGTTTGTTTATACAAACAACTTCTTAAAGAAAGATGGGCATCAGACATGTTTATCACATCAACTTTCAGTGTAATAAGGTCAAGGTCATTGTGATCATATTTTCATGCTCCAGCGATTTTGTCTTATATCTTGAAGACTGTTTCATGGATTAATGTGATACTTGTAATATTGGTTCTGTGTGACATCATGATTGACAGCATAACAAATGTAGGTCACCTTGACCTATATTTCATGGTCCAGTAATTTCGCTGCATATCTTGAATGTTAATTGATGTATGAACATCAATTCTTAGGATTATGAATTAGTATGGCCCAACAGTTGACCTAAAAGTAAATGTAGGTCACTGTGACCTATATTTCATAGTCCAGTGATTTTATGTTACATCTTGAAGACAATTTGTTGTATTACTATCATATTTTGGGATTATGTGACCTATATTTCATAGCTCTGTGATTTTGTCTTATATCTCCCACTGTTTGATACCTAAATGTCATATTTACATATAATGACACAGTGTGACCCAAACTTTCACCTCTAAGTAAATATAAATCAGTATGGCCTATATTTCATGGTCTAGTGATTTTCCTTAATATCTTTTAGATTATTTAATGGATTAACATCATAGTTTGGTATAATGCATCAGTGTGACCATGTGTGTTCAGTTGCTTTTATTGTTGGAAATCTTTATAGGCAGTCAGTATGTTACAAGTGGCTGGATGCATGTTAATTGACAAGGTCACAATCTTAAAACTGGTTAACATTTGTGTCTTCAATTGAAGTTGTTCATATGAGATTAGTATTACAGATAAGTTGACAGCTTATTGCTGCCGACCAATGCCGGAAGGGGGTATATGTGACACCCTGGTCACTTCTTGTAGTTCCACTGTGAAAACACTTGTGGGTTACATAGCTTATAAGGCGTTTTTTTTTGTTTTGTTTTTTTAACTGGAAAGCACTGATATTTTTCTTATTTCTCCATGAAAACATATGTTGTGGTAGTCATTAGAAGTGCCTCGCCGAGGCACTTCTAATGAGTACCCACAACATATGTTTTCTTGGAGAATTAAGAAAAAAATATTATGTGGATACTCCCTCTTATCTGGAGCTACGTGGTACCCATATCATAGAAGAAGATGCAAGATAACAGTTTTCAGTCAAGTATAAATTTTGTTTGAAGGCGTAGATATTGATGATTATTTTGTTCATGGAAAAGTAATAAATTTTTATATTTTTACAGCTTTGCAAAATGGGAAGTTCCTGGCTCAACTGTACACATGTACATGCTTGTTTGTTCTTTTCACTGTTGTCTGTATGAAAATCCCTGATTAGTGGGCTGGGTGGCCTAGTTGTTAGCACTCTCGACTTTCAAGCAGGATATCGTGGGTTCGAGTAATGCTTGGGTCGAGACAATTTTCAGACCATTTGAAGGCCTAGCTCAAACTTGATGTCCTGGGTTGAGTATAAAGTGGACAGGGCGGCGCTTGGTGACAGACAGCGGCACCAAGTGTGCATGGGTGATCCATGAAAGCAAGGGCTGTACAAAATGCAGGTACATAACAATCACTGCTGCCTCTATGTGCCTCAGGTGTCTGGTAGCATTAAAAATCCACACAACAACAACAATCCCTGACTTCCCATTTCTGACCTAATAATACAGATTGGGCACTTTTTTGAACCGAAAAGTACCAATATTTTTAGCTTACCTGAGCTGAAGGCTCAGGATGAGGTATTGTGATCACTCACCATCCATCGTCCGTTTTCCGTCCGTCTGTCCACACCTTTGAACTTCTCCTCTGGAACCCCTGGGCCAATTTTCTTCAAATTTCATGTGGAACCTTCTTTTAATGGGAGATTGAAAATTTGTCCAAATGGTCAGGGTCCGTTAATTAAGATGGCTACTATGCCCATATATGGTAAAGACACTTAAAAATCTTCTTCACCAGAACCTAGGAAGCTTTGAGGCTGAATTTTAGTATATAGCATTCAGGGGACTCAAGATCTACCTTTTTTATTCAAATGATAGTCGTAGGTTGACCGATGACCTTTGACTTTTATGGTATGGTCAAATTTGTGTCCTAGTGGCTGTAGCAGTACTGGAAGAAGTTGGATGGCATTTGCAGATATGCAACAGCAATTTTTATCAGGTGAGCGAATTGTGGCCCATGGACCTCTGGTTCTTATTTCTTCATGAAAACATAGGTTGTGGCACTCATTAGAAGTGCCTTACTGAGGCACTTTTAATGAGTGCCCACAACTATATGTTTGTGGAGAAATAAGAAAAAAAATTTGATACCCCCTTTTATATGGAGTTACGTATTATTTCATTTCTTCCACAGTAACAGGATGTGCAACCGAAACAGAACTAGTGTCGTTGTACAACCAGGATACAAATCGTGATGTCTGGGCTGGCGTGGTGTTTACCAATGACTTCACAAGTGGATGGCCAACAAGCATCAGCTATAAGTTACGTGTTGCACTACGTGTTGGCCGAGAATCGCGGGACAGATGGAGAACTGATAGGACATACATGTTTTTCACAAGATTCGGCTATAGAAATAATGATAGTTATGGAGAAGAGCCATGTAAGTCTTACCTTTCAGGGTCCAGTTGTTCAAAGCATCGTTAGCTTAACGAGCTCGTTAGTGGTCAAAATGTAAACTGTTCTAGTAAGTACAGTATCAAATTCACAGGTATTTTCGCTGAAATAAATGTGAGTAGTTTTTGCAAATGCAAAAGCTACTAACATTTTTTCAGCAAAAATATAAGTGTATATGCCATATATAATGATCAAAGTTTTAACGATACGTTAAGTAACGATATCATTAGTTTTGAACAACTGGGCCCTGACTTTTATTTTACATATTCTTATACTGGTCAAATTGTAAATTGTGTATCTTAACTACAGAACCATAACCTGGTTAGCTTTTTATACCCCGCCACATGATAGTGGTGGGGTATTATGGTATCATGTTGGCTGTCCGTGTGTCCGTCCGTTTGTCTGTCGTTCATCCGTCAGTCCGTCTGTCCGTATTTTCGTTTCCGGGCGATAACTTGAGTACATATCAATAGATTTTCACAATCTCAGTGTGTGCATTGATACTGAGAAGATCTGGTTTTGGATTGGTAACCCTTGTCATGCTGAATAAATTAAGATGCCACACCCACTTCTAGCCAATCAGATTACTTGATCCGGGTTTTTGATAGAAATTCACATATTTAATGACAAACAGTGTAGAGATAGATCAGTTGGCTTCTGAAGAAGCCAACTGATCTGGATCTACACTGTTTGCTAAGACAATGCATGTCGTGCTCAGCATGAGAAGGGTTAATAGGCAAGTTATTTGCAGTATGTCAGTATTTTCATTTCCGGATGATAACTTTAGTAAATATCAATGGATTTTCATCAGACTTGGAGTGTGCATTGATATGGTGGAGACCTGATTTGTGATTGCTGATGGGAAAATTTCCTCACTTTTTTGACAGAGTCATCTGCTCGCGACACAACCTTATTTTCATTTCTGATCGAAAACTTTAGTAAATCTCATGAATTTTCACCAAAGTTGGTATGTGCATTGATATTGTGGAGATCTGCTTTGGGGTTGCTAATGGGCAAATTTCGTCTATTTTTGACAGAGTTATCTGCCCACAATACATCCCCATATTTTACATTAAGGACAATAACTTGAGTAAATCTCAATGTATTTTTATCAAATTTGGTACCGGTATGTGCATTTATATTGTGGAGATCTGCTTTGGGATTGCTCATTGGCAAATTCCATCAATTTCATTGAGTTATATGTCTGTGACATGATAATGGTGGGGTATTATCTTTTCGCATATTTTTAAAAGTTTAGAGAGTCATTTTTGGTGCAATTAACTAATACAGTTGCATGTTATCTTTTTTAAATGAATTAGCGGAAAGATGTTAGTGGCATTGTAGGTTGTCAAAGGGCAGCATCCATGATTTGGGCATTTCATGTTGCCTCATCAAAATCACACAGGTTGAAACAGTCTGATCTAAGTCCCAGTCACATAGGCACTGACATAGCTACAGATAAGAGAGGGTATCCACATAATAATTTTCTTATTTCTCCACAAAAACATATGTTGTGGGTACTCATTAGAAGTGCCTAATGAGTATCCACAACATATGTTTTCGTGGAGAAATAAGAAAGATATCAATATTTTTCTCTGTTGCTATGACTGAGAAAAATTACAATTGTCATATGCAGTCAAACCTGAATAACACATACATCTTTGGGACCATGTAAATTTGTTCTAGACATGGGTAGTTCAAGCCACTGAGGGTTATTCATAACACCAGGTCAGGAGGCAAATGAATATGATTTAGGGATGTCTTTTCAATCGTCTACATTATAATAGTATGTTATGTGTACTCATTAGAATTGCCTTGATGAGGCATTGCTAATGAGTATACACTACATATATTTCATGGTAAATAAGAAAATTTCTCTGAAATGTCCATAAATATCTGTTTTCTTGGGCTATCAAGAGAATTTCTTAGGGACTCAAAAACGAGTTTGAATTAGCCATGGTAAACGAGTCGTCGGTGTTTGAGTCATTGAGGTTTTACTGTAGTCAGCATAATTCAAAGGTCTAGATAAGGTGCCTTTTTCAACAGAAAAATATTGATATATTTTCTTATTTCTCCACAAAAACATATGTTGTGGTACACATTAGGAGCACCTCACCGAGGCACTACTAATGAGTACCCACAACATGTTTTCATGGAGAAATAAGAAAAATACATGTATTTTGTGGATACCCACTCATAACGTAAAAGATGCCTGTTAAAATATACTGAAAATTCTACCACCAAAAAATGAAAATTTTCAGATAAAAATTTCTGATATTTTTCTTATTTCTGCTCAAAACATAGATGTATACCCCTGTAAACCCCAGGGCCCAGTTGTTCAAAGCATCTTTAGCTTAACGAGCTCGTTGAGGGTCATTTCGTTAACTATTTTAGCAGATTTAATATACAATATTCTGATATTTTTTGCTGAAAAAATGTGAGTAGCTTTTGCACTGCAAAAGCTACTCACATTTTTTCAGCAAAAAATTTCAGCATATTTGCGTATCACTCGATGTAAATTTTTACGAATCGTTAACTAACGACGTGGTTAGCTTTGAACAACTGGGCCCAGTTTTACTATATGAAAATGGGGTTTAAGGGGGTCAGAATTATATAGGCATGTTTTCGTGATGCTTATCTTGGGCTTTGGTCTTTGTTGACATGATGTCTTATAAGGAGGTTACTGAAGTGATAGTAACATTTCAAAGCCTAAAGGGAAATAGGTACTTTCAGGGTAGGTTAGGCAGTTTTGTCAAGATCGTTTTTGTCCCCTTCAAAAAAGGGCTCTGTTATATAAGGGGAGCAAATTCTTTCCTTATAGGGTAGCATTTGTTCACTGAAAAGGGCTCTATTCTATAAGTGGAGCAAACTTCTTTCGTTACAGGGTAGCAGTAACTGTGAGCAACAAGGTAGCAGTAACTTTGAGAGCAAATTCTCTCCTCATAGACTAGACACCTTTTCGGAAAATGCCTTATCTGGATCTGCGTGTACAGGCTGATCAGGGCTTGTTTCCTTGTTTCATATCATGTGCTTTTTTTTCCAGGGTACTTTGACACAGGCTTTCTGGCCCTACAGTATCAGGTGGACAAGGCTATCATAGAAACATTGAATTCCTCTGCTAATCTGACCAATGATTACACGGTAGCCATGAAAAAGATGCCTTACGGTCCATTCCTCGACGATGTCTTGACGACCGTTCTCTCACAGAATCTGCCTCTCTTCCTTATTCTCAGCTTTATCCTGAATGCCCTGCAGATCTCCAAGGGTATTGCATATGAGAAGGAGAAAAAACTCAAGGTACCTACTCACATTTTACATCATTAACACTTATAAGCACTCTGGGTAACATTTTCAGCTGATGACATATTGAAAAAGGTTTTCTTATTTTTCCCAGAAAACAGGATATGGCATCTCATGAAAATTGTCTTCAGTGGAAACAGTTTGCATGAAATGTCAAAACCTGTTTTCTGGTAAAAATAAGAAAAATATCACCAATTTGTTGTATGCTGATTTAGCCAAGAGAGTTATAAAAGTTAATAAATTTAGGTAAGGTCATCCTTAAAAAATTGTTCATTTGGTGTTACATGACTGACCCACCAAACATAGGCACGACCCAAAACGTGTTAACATGTTATGTTAAGAAGAATTTTTTGTCTGGGTTTTTTGAATCAATGCATTACGTATGCATGCATGCATGCATGCAAGTATGGTTATAAAAGCTTACTAAATAACATGCAGGTATGTTTATGAAAGCTTTATATTTGAACTTTAAAGTAAATATGGTCTGTTTTTTGATGGTCTTTGAAGAATATGAAAAATATCAGGGTGAAAAGTCTTCTCTGGAGCCTTTGGCACTGCAGGCTTATAAGAGCCTGTTGTAATATTTGAATTATTAATCGAAAATCTAAAACAGTTGAACTAGTAGAGAAATCAGATGTTGACAGGGGAATTTGTATTTACTAGGTGTTGCCGGTTTATTGATTTGAAAGTCTTTATTTGCATAAAAAATATTTACCTTTTATTATATTCCTGAGCAAACAGTGTAGATGCAGATTACGGTAAATGTCCTAAAAATTCGAACACTTTATTCCATACTATTTTGGTCTAAATTTTGCTTTTTATGCAGCTGTTTCTTAAAATACCTAGTGGAAAGGCAAACAGTGTAGACCCTGATCAGACGGCTCCTGAAGGAGCAGTCTGATCTGGGTCTGCTCTGTTTGCATATGTCATTTTGTCAGACAGTTTGGTGTTAGAAATTTTAGGACATTTACTGTAAACTGCTCATATTCACGCAGTGTATATTAGACTCATCATCAAATAGTCAGAAGTGTCCGTGTGCTCTCCCTATTTCAGATCACAAGATGTGAGTTCACGCTGGAGGTGGAATTAGGTCTCCATCCCCCCACCCATACCTAAGGTTGGGTGACATTATTTTTGGGATGGAACCCGTTGGCATCGGCGTCAGTGTAAATCTTCTTGTCTGCTCTGTAACTTGAATACCCTTTGGAATATTTTGATGATACTTGGTAAAAATGTAGAATAGGACAAGAGGACATGTCTTGTACAAGAACAAGTTATTTCCCTTTGTTTTTTTTTGTTATTGTTGGGAGTTATTTTCCTTTGTTGGTTTGAAATAGATTTTGTGTCTGCTCTGTAACTTGAATACCCTTTGGAATATTTTGATGGTGTCGCATACAAGAATGACAACTCTGCCTTTCTGCTTTGGGATTGCTTATTGGCAAATTTCGTCAATTTTTGACAGAGTTATCAGCCTGCAATACAATAGTGGCATGATATTGTCGTTTCACGTTTTCATTTTTGATGCAAAATGGTTGTTTAGCTAACACTGTTTTCTCTTTGGATTCCCACCAGTAGTGTTATAAAGTACTTGTAGGTTGTTATTATTAAAAGTCATGACCACTTACACAATCATGTGTAGCTTAATAACTAAATATAAAGCATAAAGAAATCAATAGGGCAGCCCAGGTACATTAAAGTGTCAAATTACACCAAAGTACATATGTACCAGTGTCATGCACTGTAATTAACCCTTAGCATCCTGAGTAAAAATTTCAACACACATTATTTGAATTATTTTTTCTTATTTTTCCCAGAAAACAGGGTTTGACATTTCATGCAAATTGTCTCCAATGGAGACAATTTGCATGAAATGTCAAAACCTGTTCTCTGGGAAAAATAAGAAAAATATCACCAATTTGTTGTCTGTTGAATTAGCCCACAGAGTGGTATAGGTTAAGCATATCAGATCTGTTTTCTTGTGCATGAAGATTTAGTACCATGGCAACTGGCTTGCAGTTATTGATCAAGGATGCTATTACAGAATATATAAATGATGGCATGTATTGCTCTTTGCCATCTATTTAACAGTTTTTCCCTGCCTTTACTAAACAATGTAACAGTTTATATACACAAAACAGTCTAGCTTACTAAAATGCTATATATCTAACTACACAGGTTAGGGTTAGGCGAATAGAAATACTTGAAAATATTTATCCACCATTTTGCAAAGGCGGACAACTTTTACAGAATGGAAGTTGCCTGCTTCCGGGCCCCCTTCTAGTATTTAAAATCTTCCATAAATGGGGTCTACTCTTAAAGGAAAGAATTTGCCTCCTAATGAGGGGATACATGTACCTCACAGAGGGAGCAAATTCTTTCCTTTAAGAGTAGACTCCTTCCTAGAAGGGGATGTTGTATAGGAAAGCCAATAGAAAGTTACAAAATTTGTCTCCCTTGTCAAAAACAGATGGAATGTCTACCAACTCACCTCAAATTATCAAGATACTAACCTGGGCCCAGTTGTTCAAAACTTAATTAAGTTGTTAGCATTTTTGCCTTGAAATATAGCAAATACATTGATATTTTTTGCTGAAAAAATGTGAGGAGCTTTTGCATTGCAAAAGCTACTCACATTTTTGCAGCAAAAATGTCAGCAAAAATGTCAATGTATTTGAAAATACTTTAGCTTTAACAGTTAACGAGTTTGTCATTTACGAGCTTGTTAAGCTAATGCTTTGAACAACTGGGGCCTGATAATATCCATCCAGTTGAAACTGATCTGCAACACGAGATATAACATACATGTACCTCCTGACATGAGTACCCAATGAAGACGCCAATCAGCCTGCCCATCTGTGCAGTCCAGTCTGACTCTTTGTTGTCAACATGAAGAAAGTTAGGATCTGTTTCTATCCAAATTATGCCAAGTGAAGATTCTGATCAGACTGTGCCAATGGGCAGGCTGATCTCAATCTTCACTGGGTGCACATGTCTGCAGATACATTTTCTGATGTTTTGGCTCAAATGATGCTCAAACAAGATATGTCTCCCATACACACAGCATATAACCATACAGTGGCCTAATTGGAAGCGCCATGATTCTGTTCACCCAAACGTCACTAGCGAACACAAAATTTGCAACAGAAGCTCTGGGTATCATACATAAAAGATAATATATGTTTGAAAGATTTCACGTTTAAATAATCGTGAAGTTGGCCTTATTTCGGAGTATATCGGCCTGGATTCATCAAGTTCACACGTGACAAAACAAAGAAAATTACTGATTGAGCAGCATGCGATAAGGTCTGTACAAACAACGGAGAACTGTCAGAGTTTGTGAGAAGGATACAGCTAAAATACACTCATTTCTGTCCGTGATGTCGAAAACTGCATCATAATCGGATATTCTGTTGCTTTCTTAGCTGTTAAAACCTCAGAGCTTCTGTCGCGAATTTCGTGTTTGCTAGTGATGTTTTGGTGTACAGAATCATGGCGCTTCCGATTAGGGCACTGTACGGTTATACACTTTGATAAATATCATTTATACAATATAATACCTCAGCTCCAGATATGGCACTTTTTTTTATCCAAAAGTGTTGATATTTTAACTTCATAATACATTAACCTATAGATAATGTGCTATTCTATTCTGTTTTCACACCTTCCACAGAAAAAACGACCTTTCAGTCGTTAATTAAAGTCTTAAACCAGAAGGTCCCTTAGGCAGTTACCTGTGTGACGTAACTCTTCCCGCTCAATTGACCACGTGTCAGTTTCTTTTCTGTGGACAAAGAAATTCAACAAGGATTATTTACCTGTGATAGAAATTTGGATTATTTCTTTCCTCACGGATAAATTTATGTATCCTTGTGTTTCTTTTGTTTATTTATCACTCCTTTCACTTTCTGTGTTATTATTTAAAATTTTCAATTTTCGATTTCATGTATTTTTGACTGGTCTTTTTCCACATGCGTTTTGGCGACTCTCGCTTTTCGGCACAACGCTCGTGCGCGATCGGTTCGATAGTCGTGTTTATATTTGCAGAATATTTTTGTTCTTTTCGTTCCAGGTTATTCAGCAATTACGATATGTTTTTTTCCTGGACTTTTGTTTGCAGAGATCTTCAGTTGGCTAAAGATTCTCATGGTGGAGAAGCTGATTGTAAAGAACTTGTCAACCCTTGATGGGTTATAAGACAATTCTTTACTGATGGGAGCCCCACCCCATATGGCTATACTGCCAGGGTAAGACCCATCAAGGTGGCATCTTTGGGTACTTAGTATCCTATAAAGTCTAAGTCCACCAGTCACCAGTCACCAGTCACCAGTCATCCAGTCACCAGTCACCAGTCTCCAGTCACCCAGGCTCCAGTCAATCAGCTTCACCAGTCACCAGTCAATCAGGTGCCAGTCAACCAGGCACCAGTCACCAGTCATCCAGGTGCCAGTCAACCAGGCACCAGTCACCAGTCACCAGTCACCCAGTCACCAGTCACCAGTCACCCAGTCACCAGTCACCAGTCAACTAGTCTCCAGTCAATAATTTAATTATTTTCTGGAAAGACTTAGTTTCTGACATATTTCACCGGACAAAATAGTCACGTATACTAACTTCCGGTCATTATGTCTAATTATTAAAAAATTTTTTCACTGGGCAAAGTATCAGTAATATTTCTGATACTTATACCTGGTCATATTATTATATTATTTCTGATTTTTCACCAGGCAAACTTTTACAGAAAGTGTCTGGTCAATTTTTGCCTTATAATTAATTATCTTCGGGAAAAAGTTTCGAATACTTGTGCCCGCTCAGTTTTCATATATAATCTCCCTTTTTCATCGGACTAGAGTTACGAATACTACTATCCGATCAATTTGTCAAATTTCTTGTAACTTTACCGGGCAACAGTTACGAATATTAGTGTCCGGTCATTGTGTCGGGTAACTAGTGTCAAAATAATGATTACTAATTCCCGAACAATCTATTATCGTTCATAGAGCTCCATTCACGTTTAAGTCAATGGATATAGGTTATTAAGTGAAATACATAATAACTTTTTATACAAAAAATTCTGTACAGTCTTTCCCAAATCAGACTAGAATTTTTAATATTCCATTGACTTATTAAAGGTGTGTAATTCCATTAATATTTTAAATTAACTTATGTTTTATCTCTTTTATCCGCTAGAAAGAGTTAAACTTCCGACTATAACAAAATTCTTACCGGGCAGCAGTTCGTAGACTAGTGCCAGGTCATTCAAATGATGTTTTATCTCTTTAATTCGCTAGACAGCGTTTAAATTCCGGCTCTAACGAAAATTTCATCGGGAGGCACTTCGTAGAGTAGTGCCAGGTCATTCTAACGAAATTCCACCGGGCAGTAGTTTCGTAGACTTTGTGTCGGATTACTAGTGTGTTCCAGGCTCAACATATATTCATATATAACCACTATAGACATGTATAGTCTTGGATTATAGGTTATTGAATGACAGCGATGGGTTCTAATACCTAGTAGCCATTTATATTGTTGAATTCTGTCCAGTTACTTTTGAACTTGACTTAAATTCTATATATATATTTATTATTGAAAATGAATTAAGAATTATCGGTTACGATCAAATTCGCAATTCATTCACTAAGTGTAGAAGATACTTCCAGCTATAATTATATCTCGTTTGTTCGCTACAAAGAGATTAACTTCTTACATATTCACCTTATTCGGCTCTAGGGCAAAGGTGAACTATAAAACTATCGTTATTTATAAGAAGAAAAATATACACGAAATATAAAAATTTTTCTTCTTTCCTCCCCTGTTTTTCTTCTACATGCTCCGATATGTAATCAGCATGTAATCTAAGGAGTAAATTGACAAGAAAGTAGCAATCGATCTTTTCTACTTTCTATTAATTTTTCATTCTTAAGGTATCGGAAATTTACACCAACCAGATAAATAAATTAACAGTTTATTTATTTATTCACTACCTCTCTAGATTACTACGATTTAAAATTCTAGTTGAGGTACATATTTTCCTTTTGCCTTTTCTACATGGAAAATAGTTGATCCGATAAGCTATTATTCTATTTTATACTATCTTTTGATTGATTATATAAGAGTCTAGGTCAATCGTGCTCTGTCTAAACTCTGCTATAAAATAATAAATAAGAAAAAAATCTTATATTTAGGCATAGATATAATTCGATACGTTCTTTACTTTGCCTGTTTTATTTTTTTCTTCTGGATCATTTAAGACTACGATAGCAATATACCAGATATTTTTGCCTCAGTAAGAATCTATTACGCTGAAGATTCTTCATATTGGAATAATAATTTTATTATGATTATAATTCTAGACCCAATTAATCCTCGTATATTATAGGTCTACTTTATCTTATTGAGGAATAGTTTTGCTTCGACTAGCTCTATACCTCTAATATTTTATTTATAACTAGAGTCCATGTCAATCAAAATTTTCTTGCACTTTGGTATTGACAATGGATACATATTTAGTAAAGGCATTAATTATTCAGTACGTGACAGATTATTATTGCCTAAATTAGATTTTATATACAATACTTTCCTTTTGATATTTTGTTTTATTGACTTTGTAACTATTCAGAAACTGCCAAAGTCAATCATTTCCTTCCTCTAAACTTACCGAAGCTCTAGATTATGTTGATATATATTTTTGATATATGCTTAGAGGTTAATTAACGAGAGTTTACCTCATAATAGCAGATATTATTATAATTATATTAATCAATCTATAGTCTAGGCTTAGACAAAAGGGAAAACATCCTTAATTACGAGCCGGTAAAGAATTAAGACACTCTTAATTATCTCTTTACCCCTCCTTTATGTTTACATTCGTTAAAGGGATCATAGTAATTCTCGCTAAGAGTTCAAGTTCAGTTTGCGAATAATGCAAAGATTAATATCTTGATTTCCAGTCCGCATCAAAAATGGTCTATATATATAGATAAATATCTTTTCCGAAACTGGATATTTATTTATTTTTCCACACAATAAGTCATTTCAAGATGTCGATGATTTTGAAATGCACTGCTTCAATTTATAATATAAAATATGTTTATTTTAACTTCACAACTTAGTAAGTGCTGCACCTACGTTCCTGGTCAGATCTTACTTTTGTGATACGTTTTTGAACATACTGAAAGTTTTCTCCGATTATACATTCGGTAAATAAACTTTCGAGTAGTATTTATGCTTTTAAACATTCAGATTATTTGATAATTGTTGGAGATAATATATTATTCCGATATTTATATATCTATCTTCATTATTTATCTTTCTCATCTTACTTTTAAATTAGATTGACCTTCTCGCTACGTTCCAGGTTTAAATCTAGCTAACATTGTGGAACAGTCACTTTTTTATTTCCTAAACAATATTTTAACTTTTTTCTCAGTATTCAGAGCATAACGACTTCATGAATACTTGAAAATAATTCAATTCTACGCTTGTTAAACTAAGCCTAAAACAAGCCCTAGTTTTTTAGAATGGATATTATCCTTCGATTCAGTTCATGGAGATACATCCTTTTAGATCCCATTATCTCTATTTCAATCATTCAAAATTCTAATGACTAAGTACTCCTTTTCTACGTACGAATACAGAATATCGAGTCACTGTTGCTGCATATTGGTTAAAGATTAAACAAATTTTATCTTAAACCTATATGACGTTAAATTAATTATTATCTCTTTCATATACATGTTTTTACCCTTCCGTCAGGGATCGCGGTAATAATATTATTACTCTCTATGGTTTACACATAGATCTCGAGAGTATATATATGTATTTTCTTCCTGAACTCATTTGCGAGTACGTAATTTGATATTTCAGGAATTACCAATTATGCAGACATAGATTTTATTCTATTAATATTCAATTCTAAAAATTTGATTGAATGTTTATCTATAAAATTTCTGGGCAGTAATTTTATAGAGAGTTATATGTTTAATAATTCCTTGCTTAAATAATAGTTACGCTTAACCTATGATTTATAGCGGGAATTTTGTTCAGTAGTATAATTTTTATTTAGTATTAATATATTTCTTACTATTCTTAAATATGCGTATAGAATAGTAATACTATCTCTTAACTTTTAAATTAAGTGTTTTTTGAGATTAATAATCAGTATTATTGTATAATCTTTCTTCAGAGATTATCACACTATTACTTTTTCTCTGAGTCCTTCTCTTTTTATGAACATTTTGATTCGTATCAAAGTGGATTTTTAACATTTCTTGATTTCCATGATTATTTACTCAGGAGTACTTTTCATGGCAATCTTCTGGTATAGAAAGATTCTATCCAGCTTATTTATTATTGCTTAATCTTATCAATACGGTAAGATTTAGCCAAACTATGACCGTCATACAGTTTGCTGCGATCAACCTTATTCTTATCTCTTTTATTGTCTGTCAAACTCTTTAGTTATGATGTTGACAGTTTATTCTTTATTTTTTTTTGTCAGGACATCAAACGCTTTTATATGTCTATGACAAAACTAATTATCAATGGTTTAAGTTTTTTTGTTTTTTTTTTCTTCCCAGCAGTTATATGCAAACTCTGTATTATTTTATTGCTTGACTAAAAATTCGTTATACAATTAGTCTAGCAATAGTTTTAACCATTATGTTTGTCTATACCTTTTTTCTTCTGATGGATAACTTAGTTATAGTTAAGTTAACTCCATCTACTTTTATTATCTCCCCTTCTTTAATTTGATCAAGGGAAATAATTACACATTATGGTTATTTTAAGTCTGTGTCTGTTCATCGGAAACTGTCCTGTCGCTCCAATTAACAGAATTTAATTAGTTTATAATTCTAATAGCTTAGACTATTACAATTACATAGCTTCACATATCTAGAATTTTATCCAAAATATCTACATATGTCAGTTATCTATAGGAAACTCCACCGAGTAGACTTTTCCTTATTTATTCAAGATCCTACATAGACTACTTACAGTGTATGGTCTTGGCTTTTTGTTTTACAAATTTTGTTTTCAAAATATTTCTATATTCCTAGCTTACTTTGCGATGGAATATTTATGTTACGTCTCAATGACTCCCTTTTCTTTTTGAAGCCAATTGTTGTTTCCCAAAAAGAAAAAAAGAGGGGGGGGGCCGATGTTAGGTCTCTGAGACTTAAGAACTGGCTTCCTCTAGAGTCTACTAATATATATAAGGTTGTTAGATCATAACACCTTAAAGCTATTTTGTGAATCTAGACCATTCTTTCTATTAAATATAGAATTAGAATGTATCTGATTCCTTTGAGTTTCCTGAGTCTTAACCAGAAGTGGTGAGATATTATTGGTGTTAGAATTAGGAGAGCACCTCCCTCCTATTCTGCAAATTCTAGCACATTATCTATAGGTTAATGTATTATGAAGTTAAAATGAAGTTTTTTAAAAGTAAAACATATTTTAACGAGTAATACTTAACCTATAGATAATCAATTATCTCCCTCCGCCCACCCTCGCTTATCTCTCCTAATTGTGTCTATTGTTTTACACATAAAAGAAACTGACACGTGGTCAATTGAGCGGGAAGAGTTACGTCACACAGGTAACTGCCTAAGGGACCTTCTGGTTTAAGACTTTAATTAACGACTGAAAGGTCGTTTTTTCTGTGGAAGGTGTGAAAACAGAATAGAATAGCACATTATCTATAGGTTAAGTATTACTCGTTAAAATATGTTTTACTTTTAAAAAACTTCATTTTTCTTATTTCTGTGCAAAAACATATGTTTGTTTCTCATTAGAAGTGCTTCAGTAAGACATGCTCTAATGAGTACCCACAACATATGTTTACATGGAGAAATAAGAAAAATATTTTCCTGATACCTTCTCTTATCTGGAACTGTGAATATAATTGGACAAGGTCTTACCTTCCAGTCCATTTATGGTGAAGGTTGCACATGCATCTTGACTACTTGGGCAAAAATGTTGTTAAGAAGTACCGTAATAACCCTAAATATTGGAACAGACAGGCCTGAGCAAAAAGTGTAGACCCTGATCAGATGCCACGGCATCTGATCAGGGCCTACACTGTTTGCCGCACATTCAGCACTATTTTAGATACATAGACTTTTTTTCAAATTTTATGATTAGTATCGTAGGGAAGTGAGGTGTCCAAATACTTATGATAACTGTGGTAACAAAACATTGCTACAGTCAAACCTGTCTTAAAGGCCACATGTATTAAGCAGTCACCTGTATTTAAAGGCCAGTCATTCAGGTCACATCAAAGGAAAATATGTGTAAATTTACCTGTATGAACCAAGCATCTGTCTTAAGCAACCACTTTTTGGCTTTCCCTAAGGTGCTTGCTTAACGCAGGTTTGACTGTATAAATTTGAAAGGAAAATATTGGATATCATGCTGGCTTCATCATTGTAAATTAGTCATAAACATTAATTACTATGTATTATCTTGCTTTTTGCTTTGACAGGAATTTATCGAAGGTGAATAGGCCTAAATAGCCTGTACACCTTGTCTTATCATGGTCTGTACTTGTCTCCAACGTGTTACATTGACCACTGTGGGGAAGCCACATGACTAAATGACTAAGTGCACAGAGTTTGTTACCATTTTTAGCTCCGCATCTGGTAGGACATTTTAGAATATCTCGATTTATACCTGATGGAGTTTGTTCAAATAAAGCGCAAAGTACGCGGAAAATCAAGCTCTTTCTAGTGGTGTAAACGCTATTCTGCAATCTGGTCTGATTCTCGAGAATATTCACAGAATGTTTTTCATCAAAATTCATGTACATTGTCCCGGTAGCCCAGATAGACAGCAAAAGCATTCTTTGCATGTTCTCGAGAATTAGACCAAACCACAGAATAGCGCTTACACCACCAGACAGAGCTTGATTTTCCGCATACTCAGCGCTTTATTTGAACAAATACCACATGGTATGAATAGAGATATTCTAAAAAATCCTATCTTATGCGGAGCTAAAAATAGTAACAAATTCCCTGTACCTAGTCGTTTGGTCAAGTGGATTCCCCACACTGTTGACATGGTGGGTTTGGTTGTGAACACCATAAATCCTGATCAGATTGTGTAGATACACAAGCTGTTCGTATTTCTCGTACTAGCTGCTCTTTCTCTCAGCACTCAGCATTAACGCTTAGCACTCTGGGTAATATTTTCAGCAGACGACATATTGAAATATTTTTCTTGTTTTTGCCAGAAAACATGATTTGACATTTTATGCAAATTCTCTCTAATGGGGACAATTTGCATGAATTGTCAAATCGTGTTTACTGGGAAAAAATAAGAAAAATCCCACCAATTTTGTAACGTAGCGAAGTTAGTTCAGTGTTGTCTCTTCTCAAATTCGCGTTGTGTTTTCTCTACTTTACTTTCAAAGTCCCAATTTAGAATTTTTAAATAAATTCAACAAGTAATTTCAATAATATATTTTAATTTTTACAACCCGGTTCTAAAACTTCTAACTAAATCAAAAACCAAATCAAAATCCAAACTCTAAAACTACAGCTCTCTCACACACATCCTCTCTTTATATACACAAAGAGTCATGTGATAGCAACTCACGCCAGCGCCCTCTGATCACATGATCCCCATCCAATCAGAGTCCTCCAATAACACTACAGCGCCACCTAATGCGTGAGCTACTAAAAATAACTACCAATGAGAACAGACCGGAATGACTCATCATCATGTGAACAACGCAATTTCCCAGGCATCAAATATTTGGAAGCTTGCCAAAACCCATAAATCTTTGTCAAGATAACCCCTATCTATTCATATCCCTTGTGCAATAATCTAACATAAAGTAACATCTGTCAACAAGATGCCAAAATGACTAACGGTTTACGTCAATCATTTTCAGATAATTAATAGCTTATGCCAATCATTATTGCACAACCTACTTCCTGCTACACTATAAAGAGGTTGTAGTGTAGTAATTATAACAGGGTTTTTGATATAACACGGTTCAAAGATGGCTCCCAAAAATGTATAGATTATATTGAAAAATGACCTTAAATGGCCAGTTTTCAATAAAATCTATACAATTTTGTTTGGATATAACACGGTTGTTTAACTGACACGGTTTATGCTATGGACCCCAACAATAGTGTTATAAAGAGGTTGAGGTGAACTACACCAAGCAGAAGTGCGCTTTTGGAGGCTGAACGTACCGTATATACCATAAGTATTTGGACAGACAGACCTGAGCAAGCAGAAGGCATTGTCTCATCAGGGTCTACAATGTTTGCCACTCATCTAGCAATTTTAAGACAGAACAACGGGTAGTAAGTCGTACTTATTCAAATTTTAGAGCAAGTATGGTGACGAGTTGAGGTGTCGAAATACTCAGGGTAAATACGGTACAAAGAAGATACATGCATAGATACCCAGATAAAATTTCCTGGACATAGCAAGTTGAATACCAGTGAGATAGAACGGTAATGATTCAGGTTTACAAAATACTTAAAAAAATATACATGGAGGATGAAATCAAACTCTTCATCATTGCTGAGTATATTGCTACCAGAGGAGACCCTTGCAAGATCTACAATCAAAGGTACAGATTGAATTTTCGAGAAAACCTTTTCAGTAACAGAGCAATGGATATGCTGAAAATGTTCTAATGATACTTTTAACCCTTAAAATGCCAAGAAAACCCGCATCTGAAAATGTCGTCTGCTGAATATTCTTGCAAACATTTCAAACCTATTTTTGCATACAGGCAAACAGTGTGGACCCTGATCAGACTGCTCCTAGAGGAGCAGTCTGATCTGGGTCTACACTGTTTGCAAAAATTACAAAGCAGATGACAATTATTGTGACTGGCAGATGATAAAGCAGACAACAATTGTTGTGACTGGCAGTTTAACCCTTAAAGCGCCAAGAAAAACTGCATCTGAAAATGTCGTCTGCTTATGTCGTCTGCTGCATCTTCTTGCAAACTATTCAAACTTACATTTTGCATATAGGCAAACAGTGTGTACCCTGATCAGACTGCTCCTAAAGGAGCAGTCTGATCTGGGTCCACACTGTTTGCAGAAATGACTTTTAAAGTAACCGGCAGAAGACAAAGCAGACGACAATAGTTGTGACTGGCGCTTTAAGGGTTAAGAGTTAATTTCTAACTAGTTTTAAAGGTTGATACCCAAGCTACTTTTGATGTAACCTTATATAGTGTTTTCTCAAAATACTGCAGTCAAACTTCCATTGCCCGATCATCTTTGGGACTAAGAAAATTTGTTCTGGACATGGGTAGCAAAAGCCACTGGGGGTTAATCATAGCAAAATGTCAGGAGGCAAATGGGGACAATTTAGGGATGTCTTTTGTATCTATAAAATAATAGTAATGGCGGGCCCCCCATAGCCTAGTGGATAAGAGTTGACTCTTAACCCATTAGGTTTCTCGCTGCTGTGATTCGAGCCTCGCTTGGGTTATATGTGGGAAAGCCAGGTTCTGCTTACGATGGTCAGGTGTTTTTTCCCTGGGTTCTCCGGTTTTAGCCCACCTTTGATGAACAATCGGCTCGATAATAGTGAAATATTCTTGAAATCAGTCAAATTTGTCAGTTTCTGGCAGCAGGATGTGCACAATACTGGTTAACCACTTAGAGGACTAAGCCTGCCCAGTAAAAGTGTGGTTACTGGTAAACTGACCGCACTTGACATGACCCTATTGGGTTGATTGGGCCGTAAAACCTCAACACAAAACAAAACCCAAATCAAAATAATAAATAAATAAATAAATAAATAAATAAATAAAATAAAATAAAAAAAAATAATAGTACAAGCATATTCTTTAGATTCACATTGGTGAGGCAATTCTAATGATAACAAGTTTTACTGTATTTCCAAATGAAGTTCAGCTGCCCGTAGTTTGCTATATACTGTTGCTGAGGACTGGAATAAAGTATTATGTAAGAAAATATTGTATTAAATAGGTAATTTGCTATGTTGGCTATGTAATCAAGTAAATCAAGGAGACAACTATGTCAATCAATCGGTCAAGATTTTTAACATAGGCATCAACAGAGTCACATAGGGGCTATGCCAGACAACTATGTGAACAATTAAATAGTGATTATAATATAAAGGTTTTACAAGTTTTATGTGTATTTGTATTTATATATATTTTTCTGATAAGCATGTATAGTCTTTCCTGATTAGTGTAAAGATTCTTCAGAATCTCATTGAGAGCATACCAGTGAGTTATTTTCATGAACTTTTGAGGACCAGGGCCCAGTTGTTCAAAGCTAATGACATTGTTAGTTAACGATTCGTTAAAATTTATATTGAGTGATACGCAAATATGCTGAAATTGTTTGCTAAAAAAATGTGAGTGCAAAAGCTACTCACATTTTTTCAACAAAAAATATCAGAATATTGTGTATTGAATCCAGTAAAACAGTTAACGAAATGACCCTTAATGAGCTCATTAAGCTAACGATGCTTTGAACAACTGGGCCCTGACCACTTAATCTAATCAATTATCTAATTAATTTTAAAGAGAAAGTAATTTTCATTCAAATAAACAGTCAGGAAAAATCAGTTTGGCTCAATATTGAAGCTTTTGTCAGTTTGGTTATATCTAAAGTAGCTCAAGTGAAAACCTTTAATAGAAGACTAAGCGCTGGTATCAGCATCCACACAAATTTGAACCCTGGTAACATTCCTGACTAAAGGACAAGACACAGACAGAATGATGTGTACAAATGTGTCCTTACAGGCTGTGGAGCTTAGATGTGGGCTGTTTAAGAAATGTAAGCTATCATAAATACACAGTACTGAAGTATTACTTCTGAAATGGCACCAACCATTCTTTGCCATCTTGGGAGATGGTGAATAACTTTGCTGGTGAAGCTGTGAATAGTGACCTTTGGAGCCAAGTGGCTGGTGATTTACAGTGGCTTTTGGAGTCAAGTTACAGGCGATGCTGCAAACTGACCTTATGTAGCCAAGTCACTGGCAATGCTGCAATCAGTGACCTTTGGAACCAAGTTACTGGTGATGCTACAAACTGAACTTTGGAGACAAATTGCTGGTGATGCTGCAAACAGTGACCTTAGGAGCCAAGTTGTGGGTGATGCTGCAAACATAGACTTTTGAGGCAAAATACTGATGATGTTGCAAACAGTGAACTTTGAAGCTAAGTTGCTGATGATGTTGCAAACAGTGACTTTTTGAGGCCACTTAAGTTGCTAATACCTCGTCAAACAATGTCCCATGTGGATTAGGATACAGTGACATTCAGCTGTTATTATTTGCTGCTTTTATTTGCTTAGCCTTATGCATTAGCATTCTGCATTACGATATATATAATGTTGTACATGGCTATATATTTTATCATATTTTATTAGGCTATTCCTGGTTATGGTGAGGTTTGTATAAATAAACAATGAATTTTATTTTGCATTTCCATCATAGAGAAGAGTCTCTTTCATGTTTACATATTTTCTTTAGAGAGGTAAAAAACTTCGCTGGTGATGCTGTGAACGGTGACCTTTGACGCCAAGTGGCTGGTAATTTGGGTGACTGTTGGAGTAACTGGAGATGCTGCAGACAGTGACCTTTGGAACCAAGTTATTGGTGATGCTGCAAACAGTGACCTTTGGAACAAAGTTACTGGTGATGCTGCAAACAATGACCTTTGGAGCCAAATTATTGGTGATGCTGCAAACAGTGACCTTTGGAGCCAAATTACGGGTGGTGCTGCAAACAGTGACCTTTGGAGCCAAGTTACTGCGATGCTGCAGACAGTGACCTTTGGAACTAAGTTACTGGTGATGCTGCAAACAGTGACCTTTGGAGCCAAGTTATTGGTGATGCTGCAAACAGTGACCTTTGGAGCCAAATTATGGGTGGTGCTGCAAACAGTGACCTTTGGAGCCAAGTGACTGTGATGCTGCAGACAGTGACCTTTGGAGCCAAGTTACTGTGATGCTGCAGACAATGACCTTTGGAGCCAAGTTATTAGTGATGCTGCAAACAGTGACCTTTGAAGCCAAATTACGGGTGGTGCTGCAAACAGTGACCTTTGGAGCCAAGTTACTGTGATGCTGCAGACAGTGACCTTTGGAGCCAAGTTATTGGTGATGCTGCAAACAGTTACCTTTGGAACCAAGTTACCGGTGATGCTGCAAACAGTAACCTTTGGAGCCAAGCTACTGGTGATGCTGCAAACAGTGACCTGGAGCCAAGTTACTGGTGATGCTACAAACAGTGACCTTTGGAGCCAAGTTACTGGCAATGCTGCAAACAGTGATCTTTGGAACCAAGTTACTGGTGATGCTGCAAATTCAATTTTGGAGACAGTCTGGTGATGCTGCAAACTGTGACCTTTGGAGCCAAGTTGTGGGTGATGCTGCAAACAATGACCTTTGAGGCAAAATACTTGTGATGCTGCAAACAATGACCTTTGAAGTTTAGTGGCTGATATGTTGCAAACAGTGACCTTTTGAAGCCATTTAAGTTGCTGATACCTCTTCAAACAGTGACCCATATGGATTAGGCTACAGTGACATTCAGCTATTGTCATTTGCTGCTTTTACTTGCTTAGCTTTATGCATTAGCAGTTCTGCGCTTTGATATACATGTATATACAGTTATATAGTTTATCATATTTTATTAGGCTATGCCTGGTTATGCTGTGGTTTGTTTAAAAAGCCTTTGAATTTTATTTTGCATTTCAGTCATGCAACCTGGGTCTCTTTCATATTTACAAGAGCATTATACACAGAGAATTACAGAGAGGCTGTCATAACTTATGCAATTATGATCTAATTGTCTCCTACTCATACTCAGCTGAGTCTTCCATAGCTTGCAGGTCAAAGGTCAAACAAACTCTTAGAATTGTGTGCACTCATGGACATAGACAAAAAGCCATGCATGCACTTGATCCATTTTGCTAAGCAAAATTGAAAGAGAGAAAATTCTATTTTTTTTTTTTTTTGTTAACTTATTTTCAATAAAAATAAGACAACATTTCATATGAATCATCTTCTAGTATTAAATAATTCTCAAGAAACATCAGGCCTGATTTTCTCTGAAAAGTAAAAAAAAAAAACCCCAAAAAACGAAAGTTCGTTCTGCTGGAGTTATGATTAGTATTTTAACGGTTGATGTTCTTACACTGATATACTTTTATAAGTCTGCTTAATTATCTTGTTCAAGTATTGGTTTATTTGAATTTTTTCTACTTTATTATTTATACTACCATTTTTCATTTAACTTTTCTTTTAACTTCATGCTAATTTAACCCTGGCCCTGCTGAACCAGATACACCCTGCCTTTGCTAACAGTGTAGATCCAGATCAGTTGGCTTCTTCAGAAGCCAACTGATCTGGGTCTACACTGTTTGGCATGAAGGATGTGAATTTATATTAAGAACCTAGATCAAGTAATCTGATTGGCTGAAAATTATAACTTGGAATTTCTTCTCAATTTATTCAGACTGACAAGGGTTGAGGGCTTAGAACTTTGCTTGACCCTTGTCCTGCTGAACCCGGATATGTCCTGCCTTTGCAAACAGTGTAGATCCAGATCAGCTGGCTTCTGAAGAAGCCAACTGATCTGGATCTGCACTGTTTGCCATTCAGTATTTGACTTTGTATCAACAACCTGGATCAAGTAATCTGATTGGCTGAAAATTAGAATATCTTAATATATTCGGCATGACAAGGGTTAAAAGATATTCCTGGCCAAGGGCAAAAACCTATGTCATCTACATGGTGATATGTACATAGCTGCAGTTATATCATTTACTGTGATTTTTACCAAACTGGCAAAAAATGAAAAATTGGCAAAAAATCTCTTTGTACACCAAATATGTCCTATTTTAGTACTGTCTTTCACCAAATTGCAAACTCCATAAACATTTGAGTTTTTTGTCAATACTTTGTTGATATGTGCAAGCTGTAAATGCAAACTAGTACCAACATTTATCATATAACAACGCTGTTATTCTGTGGCGTAACATCATGTCATAAAAATCGTATGACCACACATTACATAACACTTTTGTGGGAACAAGTAACGTCATGACGACGTCCATGTCAACTCTAAAGGTGATAAAATCCAATTTAAAATGGTTGTATTATAAACAGAATCTTACACTCGTGGTCATTTCATATAAATTTTGTAAAACTCACTGAAGGCTTGTTTCATAAATTTCGTATGAAATGACTGCAAGTGTAAGATCGTCTATATATTGTTAGAGTGTCTGAATATCTGTGCATTACAGAAACTCATTTTTTTGAAAGACAGGCAGTCCACATGATATTGAACTGAATACTGTATTCTGATTTTCATGAAAACCTAGATAATTCGCTAAGGTTACAAAAAAAAAAAAACAACTGATTAGTAATGAAATCATTTGACTTTACCATTGTTATGACATAGGTTGAAAGGAGTGTATTTGGAGCATTATTTTTTTTTTTTTTTTTTTCCAAAGTCACTGTGCGCACTTACTTAGAAACATATTTTTTGAAAAAGAAAAGTTTGCTACAATTTTTGAGCTGCAAAGTCAGAAATCCTACCTCATTGTGTGCTCAGCAAAGACTCAGATCAGCCTGCACGTCCTCATTGATCAGAATCTTCACTGGGCACAGATTTGATAGCCCAGGATGCAGCTTATCCTTATGCCGACAAAGAAGACTATGATCAGACTGCACAGGCTGTTTTGAGTTCATTGGGTGCACATGTCAGCCTCGGTGGCTCAGTTGGATGCGCCGTTGACTGGAGACAGGAGGTCGCGGGTTCAACCCCTGCGGAGGTTGGCAACATTCTTTCGTGGAGATTGATCGTGAAATATTTTCTACGGTCATTCTCTCCCTTCCGTTGATTCAAGAAGGGCAGTTGTCAGTTTCTGGTGAAAGAATGTGCACAATATTGGTTAACCGCTTAAGAGGACTAAGCCTGCCCAGTAAACGTGTAGTTAGGTAAACTGACCATGCTTGACATGACCCCATTGGGTTGCCTGGGCCGTAAAACCTCAACACAAACAAACATGTCAGAAGGTATGTTTTGTCATGTTGCAGCTCAATTATTTAGCATGTTAGAGGTAAATGTCCAAAAATTTTGTACACCAAAGTTGCTAATAAAATGGCATATGCAAGCAATGCAGACCCAGATCAGACTGCTCCTGAAGGAGCAGTCTAATCAGGGTCTACACTGTTTGCCTTTCCAGCTCAGACACCGCTGTGCCAACTCAAATCCAATTTCGTATAAAGCCCCTGAGGCATTTGGGGAACAAACACTTGTTAAAATGATCCAATCTTGTCATCAGTATATCCGCCTTGACCAATATACATTGTTGTATCTAGAGGAGGACAAGGGGCTATTTCTCCACCTAAAAGCATGAATGGGACAAGGGGCCTTGATGACCCTCAATGTTGCTAATATTTAAGGTAATAGAATCCTTTAAAATAGGTGATGGCCCTTTAACAATGGTTATGGGGCAAGAAATGCCCCATCACATTGGACAGCGGCAACACTGTACATATGAGCCGCCAACATATCAACAAAATGACATGTGCACCCAGCGGAAACTCAGATCAGCCTGGACATCTGCCCAGTCTGATCAGTTTTCACTTTCTACAATTCAATTCTTTATTTTCCAAAGCCATAGAAACCTCAGCTACTTAGCAACCCATTGAGTGCACAGCGAAGACTGATCAGAATGGCGGATATTCGTTTTATGGTAAAAACCGTTTAAATCGGCAGGCCGATTACCTTCGAACCTACTGGCGCAGTGGCTCAGTTACTAGAGCGTCCGGCTTTCATCCGGGAGGTTGTGGGTTCGATCCCCGGCCTAGTCATACCAAAGACTTTCAGAATCGTATTAGCTGCTCTTTCGTTTGCGCTCGGCATTGAGAAAGCGGAACTGGTCGGTCCGGCGTCAGTATAATGTGACTGGGTGGAATATCACGTCATGTGTCTGAGGTGTGATATATAAGGAAGGCAGCACTCTTAAAGTGAGCATTGAGCTCCCTGTCACATCCAGACACCGTCGCGATATAACTGAAAGATTGTTGCCAGTTTAGTAATGTTGTCAGTTTAGTAATGAAATCATTTGACTTTACCTTTGTTATGACATAGGTTGAAAGGAGTGTATTTGGAGCATTATTTTTTTTTTTTTTTTTTTCCAAAGTCACTGTGCACACTTACTTAGAAACATAAGAAACATATTTTTTGAAAAAGAAAAGTTTGCTACAATTTTTGAGCTGCAAAGTCAGAAATCCTACCTCAGTGTGTGCTCAGCAAAGACTCAGATCAGCCTGCACGTCCTCATTGATCAGAATCTTCACTGGGCACAGATTTGATAGCCCAGGATGCAGCTTATCCTTATGCCGACAAAGAAGACTATGATCAGACTGCACAGGCTGTTTTGAGTTCATTGGGTGCACATGTCAGCCTCGGTGGCTCAGTTGGATGCGCCGTTGTCTGGAGACAGGAGGTCGCGGGTTCAACCCCTGCGGAGGTTGGCAACATTCTTTCGTGGAGATTGATCGTGAAATATTTTCTAAGGTCATTCTCTCCCTTCCGCTGATTCAAGAAGGGCAGTTGTCAGTTTCTGGTGAAAGAATGTGCACAATATTGGTTAACCGCTTAAGAGGACTAAGCCTGCCCAGTAAACGTGTAGTTAGGTAAACTGACCATGCTTGACATGACCCCATTGGGTTGCCTGGGCCGTAAAACCTCAACACAAACAAACATGTCAGAAGGTATGTTTTGTCATGTTGCAGCTCAATTATTTAGCATGTTAGAGGTAAATGTCCAAAAATTTTGTACACCAAAGTTGCTAATAAAATGGCATATGCAAGCAATGCAGACCCAGATCAGACTGCTCCTGAAGGAGCAGTCTAATCAGGGTCTACACTGTTTGCCTTTCCACTAAGTTTTTTAAGAAATAATTGCTAAAAAAAGCAAAATTTAGGCAAAAAAGGTATGGAATGAAGTGTTCAAAATTTGAGGACATTTGCTATATAGGGTTTCTAATATTTTTTCCAGGAAGCAATGAAGATGATGGGTCTAAGTACACCAATGTACTGGATCTCCTGGTTCATGAAGTGTCTGCTCTATCAACTCGTCGTCATCATCATCTTTACAATCCTCTTCCACGTTCCTGTTGGAGAGAAAGGGAAGCTACTCAATTACTCGGAACCAACTCTCTTCTTCTTCTTCCTCTTGTTTTATCTCATAGCTACGATAGCCTTCTGTTTCATGGTCAGCACCTTCTTCAACAAAGGTAAAATATGTCAGAGCAAAAGATCATTTTTTGGACATTTGGGTATTTTACACTGCAGAGTTTAACCTGGGTCCTGCTGAACCCTGCCTTTTCAAAGAGTGAAGATCCAGATAAACTGAAGAAGCCAACTGATCTGTTTCTACACTGTTTGGCGTTAAGGATGGGATTTTGTATCAAAAATCAGGATCAAATGATCTGGGCCCAGTTGTTCAAAGCTAACGATGTCATTAGTTAACGATTCGTTAAAATTTACATCGAGTGATACGCAAATATGCTGAAATTTTTTGCTGAAAAAATATGAGTAGCTTTTGCAGTGCAAAAGCTACTCACATTTTTTCAGCCAAAAATATCAAAATATTGTATATTGAATCGGCTAAAACAGTTAACGAAATGACCCTTAACGAGTTCGTTAAGCTAACGACGCTTTGAACAACTGGGCCCTGAAATTTGGCTGAAAATTAGAAGTCAGTGTGGCATCTTGATTTTTTCAGCATGACATGGGTTAAATTAATTTGGTAAAATTTTATTTTCATTTTTATACCTCACCACATGATAGTGGTAGTATATAGTGATTTCATGTTGGATGTCAGTGTGTCTGTTCGTCCATCTGTCCGTCTTTTGTACATACGTCCATTCGTCAGTCAGTATTTCATTTCAGGATGATAACTTGAGTAAACTTCAATGGATTTTGAATTCGGTATGGGCATTGATAATATGGTAATCTAGTTTGGGATTGCTAATGGACAAATTTCGTCAGTTTTTGACAGTTATCTGCCTGTCACACGTCCATATTTTCATTTCCAGACGATAACTGAGTAAATACCAATGGATTTTCACCAAACTTGATATGTACATTGATATTGTAGAGATTGTTTTGGGGTTGCTAAATGGCAGAAGTTGTCAATTTATCTGCCAGCCACATATCCATATTCTCATTTCCGGTAGATAACTTGAGTAAATATCAATGGATTTTCACCAAACCTGGTATGTGCATTGATATTTTAGACATTAGGTTTTGTATTGCAAATGGCCAAATTTTGTCAATTTTTGACAGAGTTATCTGCCTGCCACATGTCATATTTTTTATTCAGGATGATAACTTGAGTAAATAGGAATGGATTTTCACCAAACTTCAAAAAGATCCTTATGCCACGATAGTCAACTGTAATATTTTTCTTATTACTCCAAGAAATCACATGTTGTGGTACTCTCATATGTTTATGCCCCGCCATTCATAGAATGGTGGAAAGGGCATATAATGTTACCCTTGTTGGTTGGTTTGTCCGTCTCTGTTCGCGTCAGGTGTTAGCAATTTGCCTTTAAGTTTTTCAGGCGAGGAAATACATGTCCTTCGGACATATTTCTAGTTTCATGGAGAAATACCGGTAAGAACAATTTCAGTACTTTAAAGGATGTATGAAGGTCTCGCTTTTGAACTCTCTGTGCATGTTTTTGGTTCAGTTGGCTGAAAAATGAAATTTCTTTCAGTTTATAACTTACACACACCATACATTTAGTTTAAGAAACAAAAATAGCATTTCTGAAGAAATTCACATTTTACCATATTTTCTATGGCATTTTCCTACAGTAATGAAAGCCAGCCAGTGATTTTAGGGGGTTTGGTAATATCTGATCAAATACCTGTTTACAGATCCTAAGAAACTCATTCTTCTATTATATTACTTCCATAAAAATACATGTAAATACCATATTCGACCTAATTACTGCACATACCCCTGTAAGGCACAGTCAATCAATTCTGTTTGTTTGTGTTGAGGCAATCAGTTCTGTAGTCTTCAGATTACAGCCAGTGTACTTTTTGTCTACTTCTTTATAAAGGCATATGTTGTGGATACCAATTTGAATTGCATAGATTTGCAAAGAAAATCAGGAAAAAAAAAACAACACACACACAAGAACATCACATAAGCTTCATTATTTGCGTCCTTTGCTGATCTACCACAAATTTTCCCATTAATTTTGAAAAACCTAAGCACATGGTTCGGTAATTAGGTTGAATGAGGTAATCATTTATAAATATTAGATGCATAGTCTTTGTTTTGTATATTTTTATATTAACAAAACATGCTGTAGATAGAAATTATTGGTGTAGAAATTAAAAAAAAATTCAAGTTTCATGATGAATAACTTAATTATTAAAATGCCCACAAACATATATTTTTCTTTCATTGTTTTTAGCTCGCCTGTACGAAGTACAAGGAGAGCTATTGTAGTCACCCCGGTCGTCCACGTTTGCGTTTGCGTTTGCGTTCCCGTTCCCGTCACACTGCGTTAAAGTTTTTCAAATGCTTATATCTCAACAGTCACTCCTCATAGAGGCATCAAATTTGGAACTTAGGTACCTTGGAGGGTCTTCTGAGATTCCAAGAGAATAAACCCCTGGGTTCATGCCCCTGGGTGGGGCTAGGGGTCAGAATCTAGGACACCTTTGTAATACTGTGTTAAAGTTTTTCAAATTCTTATATCTTGACTTTCACTCCTCATAGAGCATTCATATTTAGAATTTGGGTACCTGGACGAGTCTTCTGAGATTCCAAAAGAACATACCCCTGGGTTCATACCTCAGGGTGGGCGTTGGGGTGGGGCTAGGGGTCAAAATCTAGGACACATTTGTAAAATCTTATATGCCTACAGGTTATAGACACAACTGGTTATACATCAGCTAACTATGTGACATCAGTTTAAGTGTAAGAGAGTGAAGGTCATCGTGACCTACATTTAACGGTCCAGGTCACCTAGATTTCACGGTCCAGTGATTTTGCCTTATATCTTGAATACTATTTGTTGGATAAATGTTACACCTGGGATATTACTTCCATGTGACCCAATGAATGACCACTTACTATATCTAGGTCATTGTGACCTATATTTCATGGTTCAGTGATTTTGCCTTATATCTTGAATACTGTTTGTTGGTTAAATGTCACACCTGGGATATTACTTCCATGTGACCCAATGAATGACCACTTACTATATCTAGGTCATTGTGACCTATATTTCATGGTTCAGTGATTTTGCCTTATATCTTGAATACTATTTGTTGGATAAATGTCACACCTGGGATATTACTTCCATGTGACCCAATGAATGACCACTTACTATATCTAGGTCATTGTGACCTATATTTCATGGTTCAGTGATTTTGCCTTATATCTTGAATACTATTTGTTGGATAAATGTCACACCTGGGATATTAGTTCCATGTGACCCAATGAATGACCACTTACTATATCTAGGTCATTGTGACCTATATTTCATGGTTCAGTGATTTTGCCTTATATCTTGAATACTATTTGTTGGATAAATGTCACACCTGGGATATTAGTTCCATGTGACCCAATGAATGACCACTTACTATATCTAGGTCATTGTGACCTATATTTCATGGTTCAGTGATTTTGCCTTATATCTTGAATACTATTTGTTGGATAAATGTCACACCTAGGATATTAGTTTCTTGTGACCCGATTATTGACGTCAAAATATATCTCTGTTGGTGTGACCTATATTTCATGGTTCAGTGATTTTGCCTTATATCTTGAATACTATTTGTTGGATAAATGTCACACCTGGGATATTACTTCCATGTGACCCAATGAATGACCACTTACTATATCTAGGTCATTGTGACCTATATTTCATGGTTCAGTGATTTTGCCTTATATCTTGAATACTATTTGTTGGATAAATGTCACACCTGGGATATTAGTTCCTTGTGACCCGATTATTGACGTCAAAATATATCTCTGTTGGTGTGACCTATATTTCATGGTTCAGTGATTTTGCCTTATATCTTGAATACTATTTGTTGGATAAATGTCACACCTGGGATATTAGTTCCTTGTGACCCGATTATTGACGTCAAAATATATCTCTGTTGGTGTGACCTATATTTCATGGTTCAGTGATTTTGCCTTATATCTTGAATATTTGTTGGATAAATGTCACACCTGGGATATTAGTTCCATGTGACCCAATGAATGACCACTTACTATATCTAGGTCATTGTGACCTATATTTCATGCTTCAGTGATTTTGCCTTTTATTTTTATTACTATTTCATGGAGAATTGTCATACCTGGATTATTATATCTATGTGACAAAATGATTTACATACAAATACATCTAGGTCAGTGTGACCTATATTATATGGCTTAATGATTAAAAATGTTACAATATAAAATGTACCCAGCAGGCGAGCTCGCTGTCCTGCGACAGCTCTTGTTAAACAGCTAATCATTTTCCATAATGTCATCAAGTTAAAAGAATTTGTAGTTACTCCTTGCAAAACATGTCAATTTTTTTGCTGTTTTTCCTATCACTTTTTAGCTCACCTGAGCAAAAGCTCAGGGTGAGCTATTGTCATCACCCTATGTCCATCGTCCGTCGTCGTCTGTCTTTCGTCGTCAACAATTATTTTGTCAACACTCTAGAGGTCACAGTTTTGACCCAATCTTGATGAAACTTGGTCAGAATGTTTGCCTCTATGAAATCTAGGTCAAGTTCGATGCTGGGTTACTTGGGATAAAAAACTAGGTCACTAGGTCAAATCAAAGGAAAAACTTGTTAACACTCTAGAGGTCATAGTTTTGACCCAATCTTGGTGAAACTTGCTCAAAATGTTTGCCTCTATTAAATCTAGGTCAAGTTTGAAACTGGGTCACTTGGGGTCAAAAACTAGGTCACCGGGCCAGATCAGCAGAAAACCTTGTTAACACTCTAGCGGTCACATTTTTGAAGCAATCATCATGAATCTTGCTCAATATGATGATTTCTAGGTCAAGTTCGAAAACTGGGTTACTTGGGGTCAAAAACTAGGTCACCGGGCCAGATCAGCAGAAAACCTTGTTAACACTTTAGCGGTCACATTTTTGAAGCAATCATAATGAATCTTGCTCAAAATGTTTGTCTTGATGATTTCTAGGTCAAGTTCGAAACTGGGTTACTTGGAGTAAAAAACTAGGTCACTGGGCCAAATCAGCAGAAAAAACCTTGTTAACACTCTAGCGGTCACATTTTTCAAGCAATCATCATGAATCTTGGTCAAAATGTTTGTCTTGATGATTTCTAGGTCAAGTTTGAAACTGGGTCACATGGTGTCAAAAACTAGGTCACCAGGCCAAACCAGCAGAAAACCTTGTTAACACTCTAGCAGTCACATTTTTGAAGCAATAATCATGAATCTTGCTCAAAATGTTAGTCTTGTTGAGTTCTAGGATATGTTTGAAACTGGGTCAAAAACTAGGTCACCGGGCCAAATCAGCAGGAAACCTTCTTAACACTCTAGCTGTCACATTTTTGAAGCAATCATCATGAATCTGGCTCAAAATGTTTGTCTTGATGATTTCTAGGTCAAATTTGAAACTGGAACACCTGGGGTCAAAAACTAGGTCACCTGGCCAAATCAGCGTAAAATCTTGTTATCACTCTAGCGGTCACATTTTTCAAGCAATCATCATGAATCTTGCTCAAAATGTTTGTCTTGATGAGTTCTAGGTCAAGTTCGAAATTGGGTCACTTGGATTCAAAAACTAGGTCACCGGGCCAAATGAGCAGAAAACTTTGTTAACACTCTAGAGGTCACATTTTTTAAGCAATCATCATGAATCTTGCTCAAAATGTTTGTCTTGATGATTTTTAGGTCAGGTTCGAAACTGGATCACCTGGGGTAAAAAACTAGGTCACCTGGCCAGATCAGCAGAAAACCTTGTTAACACTCTAGTGGTCACATTTTTCTAGCAATCATCATGGATCTTGCTCAACTTGTTTGTCTTGATGATTTCTAGGTCAAGTTTGAAACTGGGTCACTTGGGGTCAAAAACTAGGTCACCTGGCCAAATCAGCAGAAAACCTTGTTAACACTCTAGTGGTCATATTTTTGAAGCAATCATCATGAATCTTGGTCAAAATGTTTGTCTTGATGATTTCTAGGTCAAGTTTGAAACTGGGTCACATGGGGTCAAAAACTAGGTGACCTGGCCAAATCAGCAGAAAACTGTTAACACTCCAGAGGTCACATTTTTGAAATAATCATCATAAATATTGCTCATATTTGACCTTGACCTTTATTCCACAGTCCATTAGACATGCTACATTGTCTTACTTGTTAATATAATCATTTTGAACTTTGATCAGAATGTTTGCCTTGATCAGTTCTAGATCAGGCTCTCAAAGTGCTATGATGCTCAGGTGAGCGTTACAGGGCCATCATGGCCCTCTTGTATAGTAAACTTGTGGATTTGAGTAAGTGCAAACAAAACTTTGTAACTTGAAAATATGCACCCAAACATATTCTGTTTTATAGAAAGACAAAGAAAATAAAAAGACATATTATTTAAAATCCTAACTACTGATTTTTTTACCGTCATACATCCATTGTAGTCTGGAGCCCCTAAAAGGGTAATTGGCAAACAGTGCAGACCCAGATCAGACGCCACAGAACGTGGCGTCTGATCAGGGTCTCCACTTTTTGCAAATAGTTCACAAATTTTTCTCTAGGAATATCTAAATCATATAGCCTGACATACCTAAAATAGAAATTAGAATCTTCCAATATATAGTGTGGGGGAGTTCATTCAGTCTACCATTGGTAAAGTTGAAAAAACGGTGCCTTATCTGGAGCTATTCTACGGTAACTTGATTCTGTAAACAGGCAATAACATCCCTGATCAGACTGCATGAATATAGCCTGCACAGGCCAATCTGGGCATTCATTGCTTGTCTATGGCATTTGGAGCCTATTTTCTGGAAATTTCAAAATGTCCTCTGCTGAAATTTTTACTCAGCATGCTAAGCATTGAAATTCATGTTTTGAAAAGTAATTTTTTTTTTTCAGCCAACTCTGCAGCATTTGCAGCAGGAATCCTGTTTTTCCTCACCTATTTCCCTGTTTTCTTCCTAAGTGGAGATAGATATGAGGGAATGAGTCAAGGAGAAAAGATGTCAGCCTGTTTGTTGTCTAATGTTGCAATGTCGTTTGGGATAAATGCATTCATGATCTACGAAGGAACAGGTAATTAACCCTTAAAGCACTAACAGTTTTTTATAAAATTCTATTTCAGAGAAAATAAGACTTGGCCTTTCATGTGAATCATCTGCTAGGCAGAAAAATCACTGCTATGCAGACAGTTCACATGAAATGTTGAATTCTCCATAAAACATTTGGGTTTTCATTATAGGAAAAAATATCCAAGAATTATTACTCCGCCTTAGCAATGCCACAGGAACTCTTCTGCCATTGAATTTGAACACATACATTATTGCCAATAGGTGTGCCAGTCCAATTCAGAATTATAATGACAAACAGTGTAGATCCTGATAAGACAGCTCATTATGAACTCATTTGGATCTGAATAATTTGCAAATATATCTAGATCTGCAAGTTGTAGAATTAACTTCTTCCCCGCTTGTGGCGACAAAACGTCGGGACTGATCTGGATCCAAAATGTTTGACACTTTGATGATATTCCTGAAAGATTTTATTTAAAAAGTTATTTAAAAAAAAAAAAAAAACAATCCGCAGACGACAAAAAGGCATGCAAAATTACCCAGCATGCAAAGAGTTAAACCATGGCTCATATATACAAACAGTGGCCTTCTTGTTGTCCATATTGTTTTACCCTTTGCTTTGTTTATCAGGAGCTGGAGCTCAGTGGAACAACTTCCACCGTCCTGGTACGGTTGATGACAATTTCTCTCTTCTTGATGCTATGATCATGCTCTGGGTTGACACTGTTATCTACATGGTGATAGCCTGGTATGTGGACAACATTAATCCCGGTGATGCCGGTGTGGCTCAACCACCATGGTTTATATTCAAGGTCAGTAATACAGTTGATTACAAGTTACAAAATGCTTTTTATGAACCAAATGATTTCATTTGAGTCAGCACATTAGAAAAGAGTACTTATCAAATAAGCGGTCAGCAAATGCTCAGGCAAGCCTGCGCATAAGTGCAGTCTTGTCAAAGCCTTTGCTGTTCACATACATGTGGTAGGGACTTTGAGGAAGCTTCAGACAGAAAACTCATGTCTGGAGCCCAAATAGGGGACTGTGCATGAAAAAATTCATGTTTGTAACCTCAGTAGGGAACTGCACATTGAAGAACCACAAACTGGAAAAGCATAAGGTCCCTTTTTTGTGTGCTGGCTCTGTTGTAGATTCAGATAAAGACAGTCCAAAGAAAATAATTTTTCAGTGCTGTTTGGGAAAAAAGTGGGGATATGGTTATTTCTGTCTGTCTTTCTGTCACTCAGTCTCTTGCATCACTGGATGGATTTCAACCAAATTGGCACTATATTTCCCATTTACAAGAGTTATTATACCACCAATTTATTGCCACAAGGCCTTTGGGCTATGGAAGGGGTAAAATGGTCAAATCGAGGTGCATTTTTTTTTTTGTCAGCTGCCCTTGAGACTATCTTCTATATTGGTGCAAATATTTCTCTTACACTTGTGTGAATATTTCAACCATATTTGCTCAGTACCGTCCCTAGGTGCACTACTGTTGTGCAGTACTACACCTGCTTTTGGGGAGAAGGTGGGTTGTGAGGGGGGAAGAGGCCTCAGGTATCTTTGCTGGAAGGTGCACAACACCAGTCTGATCTACCTGCAACATTGTTGAAAGGGTTGGAAAGAACAATTTGCATACAACCTATTTTCTGGGGAAGAATCAGAAAAAAATATTTATATAAAAAAATTATTTTAGAACATCATCTGCTGAAATTTTTACCCAGCATGCTTCAGCATAATAATTTTGTTAAAAAAATAAATAAATAAAATAAAATAAAAGACTTTAAACATAAACACCAATACACAAGGGAGTCCTGGTAGACAACCTTTAGTGCTCTTTTGGCAAAATCAGCAGATCACAAATTGATAATATATTTCTTATTTTTCCCAGAAAAAAAGTCTTTGATATTTCTTGCAAACTGTCTCCTAAGAAGACATTTTAAATGAGAAATTGAACTCTTTTGCTTTGTATTTTTTTCAAAAAAAATAAAGTATTTCGAAATGTTGTCTACTTAAGTTTAACCCTATCACCCCCTGAGTTTCTGAAGTGGACTCTTCTGTCTATGAAATTGGATGTGTCCATTATCCCATTAAGGGATGAAGGTAGACAAAAATCGAAAACAAAATGGCAAACAGAATAGTGACAAAAATAGAAAAAGGCAAACAGAGTAGATCTTGATGAGATGGCTCATATGAGCCATCTCATCAGGATCTACACTGTTTGCAAAACTTTTTTTCCGGTCTGTGGAGTTGAAAGGGTTAACAGACTTTCTAAAGATTGATTTGAATCATTACAGCCATCTTACTGGTGTGGAGCTAAGAAGAAATATGAATACGAGAACAATGGAGATGGAACAGTTCAGTCATCATACTTTGAGAGAGACCCAACAGGGGCTAAAGTAGGGATCAGTATCAGGCACTTGAAAAAGGTAAGTTCATAGCCGTTGTGTTTTTATTGATGTACCTGCTATATAGCTTTAGATAAAACACTTTTTTCAAATGAAAAGTATCAATACTATAAAACACTTATATTTAGCTGTCATTTTATTTTCGGTGCTATTGCTATTGGCAATCTAGGCAAAATAAACTCCACCTATATTGAAAATTTAATGTTGCAGATATTGAATATTTTACAATTTATTTCTTATTTCTCAATGAAAACATTTGTTTTGGTACTCATTAGAGGTGCTTCTAATGAGTACCCACAACATACGGTTTCATGGAGAAATAAGAAAAACTCGTATCTGGATACCTGTCATACACGGAGCTATGTTCTTACAGTGGATACTCACCACATGCATTGTGTCAGCCATATCAAGTAAAAGATGTCTTTGAGCGTATGCAATTGTGCAGATTGAAATCAGCCTATACATTGGCACTGTCTTTTCAGGGTCTTTTCCCTTTGTTGATACATTTCACAGTATACAGTTAGTCTGTAAATGGATAACAAAAGCCCATGTCAGACTGTTCTGATGTGCAGACTGGTCGTGGCCTTCACTACCAACACAACTATGTATCAGAAATGATTTTTTCTGTGATTGTGGCTTCTTTGTTATTTTCTTCTCTGTAATGGTTGAGGTACATCTGGACACAGTATGCATTTATTGCATATTTTGCCAAAGAAACATTAAATTGTTCATTTAAACTGTGTAATGTCACAGCCAGAGGACTTAAGAAGGGGTATCTAATGATAATTATGGGATATTTTTTCTTATTTCTCCATAAACTTATGTTGTGGGTAGTCATTAGAAGTGCCTCTGCGAGGCACTTCTAATGAATACCCACAACATGTTTTTATAAAGAGCTGGAAAAAATATCCCAGAATTATCACCTAATATCCATCCTTAATGAGTCCTCTGCAGAGCCCTAAGCAAGACTGGTAACCAAATATTTGAGTATTTCTCCACAAAAACATGTGTAACTCATTAAAGTGGAGCGCTGTGGTGCAGTGGTAAAGCGTCGGACTCGAGATCGAGAGGTACCGGGTTGGATCCCCACTAACTGCAAGTGTTGTTTCCTTGAGCAAGAGACTTTATCCACATTGCTTAGTACTGGTTTCTACCCAGGAAAAAAGAGGGCCACATGGAAAATTAGTACTAGATTACTAAATGTGTTACCCTCTATAAATAAAGTCGATTATTATTATTATTATTATTATTAAATACCTTTTCACTTGGCACTACACATATGATGCAAAATGTGAGGAAAGGGCCCTTATGCCATATATTAACAGCAAAGGGCCAAGTGGAGATCTTCTCAGATTCAACAACACCATATTTGCTGTAAGTAATTGAACCAACTGGCATGTGACAACAATGTAGATTACAGGCTGCAGATCAGGATGAGAACTGTTTTCCAGTCTTCCAGCAATTTATAGGCACTTCAAAATATTGTAAAATTTACTTGAAGCATTGAGTGCTAGTAGCCAGAACAGCTAACAAGGGTGGGACGGTAACTCATTTACTAACTTTGAAAGTTCAGAAGCACTACTTCCAAGTTCAGCAAAAGTAAACAGGGATGGAATACTTCAGAATTAATCCTGATTTCAGGATTGAGAACTTTAAGCATAAAATTCCACTTTTACACTTGTTCACAAGACCATTGTTTTGTGTCAAAAGTAGTTATTTGGGTTAATATGAGCCAGAAATAACTAAAAACTAATTATTTAACTACTGTACGAGGGATGTTCGAAATGAATTACTTATTTCTATCTGGAGACTTCAAATTTCAAGTTAGCCCAAAAGTACTCATTTCATGCCCTTGAAGTACTTCCCGTGGCTAGAAATGCAAAGTTTCAGCCGATGTATCCACTTCTTGAAGGCGTCACGGTACGCTGATTTGGGCTCAGTAATAAGGTACTGATGAATGGCAGATCCAAGTGCCTGTCGGGACTGGTATTTCCGCCCAGCAAGGAATGCTTTCAAATTCGGAAACAAAAAGAAATCACATGGGGCAAGGTCTGGGGAATACGGGGGGTGAGGCAAAACAGTTACTTTTTCTTTCTTCAAAAATGCCGTAACTATTGCGGAGGTATGAGCTGGGGCATTGTCATGTAGAAGACGGACATGTTTAAAACCAGTGGCAGGGCGTCGTTTCTGATAATACTTTTTCAGTTTCTTCAGTACTACGTCTTTGTAGTACTTTCCGGTGATGCTTTTGCCTTTTTCACTGGCACTTTTATTGCGACTCCTTCATTAGAGAAGAAGATTGCATACAAAACCTTCCTTTATTTTAGAAACGATTTCTTTACAAGATGCAGATTTTGGCCTACCTGATTTCGGTGCATTTTTGATGGACTCTACACCAGACTCAAATTTCTTTTTCCACCGCCGAACTGTGTCATAAGACACACAAGAAGGTCCAAAAGCAGTAGGAATTTCAGTCATCAGCTTCTTCAAAGAACAACCAAGTTTTGAGCGAGCTTTGATGTAATCCCGTATTTCATCTTTTTTGTCGACGCTTCCACCAACCATTTTTACTGCAGTGGTCAATGACTATGTGTATTCAAATGGCAAATTTTATGTCTTACACTTAGTCTAACATGTACATTTATACACCATTGTGTAGATATTGAATAACCCTATACAGGTATGTATTGGTTTTTATCGTGCCCCACGTGGATATCGAGCCGGAGGACAATAAGCAATTCATTTCAAACATCCCTCATTAGTATTAGTTGTATAGTTCCAAATAAGGAGAATCTACATAATAATTTTCTTATTCTCAATAAAAAACATATGTTGTAGGTACTCACTAGAATCACCGTCCTGAAGTGCTTCTAATGAGTACCCTCATGTTTGTTTTTCTTTTTTTTTTGTTTTTTTTTAAGAAATGAGAAAATATTACACCACAACCTCTTTATAACGCTAATGTTGGGGTCCATAGCAAAAACTGTGGTAGCTAAACAACCATGTTATATCCAAACAAAAATGTATAGATTATATTGAAAAATGACCATTTATGGTCATTTTTCAATATAATCTATAGATTTTTAGAATCCATCTTTGAACCATGTTATATCCAAAACCGTGTTATAACTAACCATGTTATAAAGAGGGTGTAGGTAATAGTAGTTTTTGGACTGAAATTTTAGATTTCAGAATTGATTGTTAGCGACTATTCTCACCCCTGAGTAAAGAATGTATTGTTTGAATTTTGTTAAATATTGCCTTCAGATGATACGGTTTAAGCAGACAGTAGAATTGGACACAAGCTTCGTACAACAAAATGGAACAAATTCCCGAAACCACGAACACATCTCATGTTTGTTACAACCAGTGAGAATCAGTTGTTTTTGTGTCAGAGATTGAAATATTAAAAACCTAATATCAAGGGTCTTGTATGTGGATAATATGTTCACAACTATACTTTATTTACAGAGTTTTGGACAGAAGACAGCTGTAAGAGATACAACCTTGAACATGTTTGAAGGTCAAATAACTTCATTATTAGGTCATAATGGTGCAGGAAAGACAACCACAATATCTATGTTGACAGGTAGGATTGTTTCTTTCTCCTGCAAAAATTTAACCCTTTCATCTCTAAGCTTCTGAAGTGAATACTTCATATTTGAATTTGAACATGTCCGTTGCTTCAAATAGGGGTTTCAGTGTAAAATAAAAAACAGAATGGCTACTAGTGTAGATCCTGATGAGACGGCTGGTTACAAGCTGTAAGAGGTTTATCTGGGCCCAGTTGATCAAAACTAACGATGTCCTTAGTTAAGGTATCGTTAAAACTTTTGATCATTAAATATGGCAATTATGCTAATATTTTTGCTGAAAAAATGTGAGTAGCTTTTGCATTTGCAAAAGCTACTCACATTTTTTTCAGCAAAAATACCTGTGAATTGGATATTGTACTTACTAAAACTTAACATTTTGACCACTAATGAGCTTGTTAAGCTAGTGATGCTTTATCAACTGGGCCCAGTGAATACATGTCTTATTTCTCCACAAAAGCATATTTTGTGGGTACTTATTAGAAGCCCCTCACAACATAGGTTTTTGTAAAGAAATAAGACAAACATCAATATTTTTAGTTTGATAAAAGGGTCATATCAAGAGCTTTGGCCATATTATACGAAGGTGGGATTTGTGTCATGTGCAGATAGCAGAGGCCCAGATCAGCCAGCCCATAAGCAGGGTCCAAACAGTCAAAACATGCCTCTTTTTCAGACTTAAAGCAAAAACTGATCAGACAGAGCAAATCTACAGTCTGACCTGAGTCTAAGCTCTGTTACTCAAAGATACAATAATTCAGAGCTCTTGATAAGGTGCTTTATTCAACCAAAAAGTATTGATATTTTTTTTTATTTCTTCACAAAAACCTATGTTGTGGGAACTCATTAGAAGTTTTCTTATTTATGTCTTTCTCTTAACCCATTTATGCCTAGTATTCCATGGAATGGACATTGGCAAATACTGTAGACCCAGATCAGATGTGGCATCTAATCAGGGTCTACACTGTTTGCGGGCCCACATAGCCAAGTGGATAAGAGAGCTGACTCTTAATCCATTAGGTTTCTCATCTCTGTGGTTCGAGCCATGCTCGGGTCACGTAGGAAAGCCAAGTTCTGCTTACGGATGGTCAGGTGGTTTTTCTCCGGGTTCTCCGGTTTTCACCCACCTTTAATGAATGATTGGCTTGATATAAATGAAACATTATTGAAAGGGATGTAAAACCAAAAACTCTACACTGTTTGCATTTAGGACAGGAATTGCTATAAAACATGGTAAGAATAAAAACTAACCAGACACTCCTGATATTGGAAATGAACCAGTTCAAACAGAGCTCCAGAAGAGTCCACTCGGCATAAATACATCCAGCAGGTCATATATATGAGTTGGTGTTATACATCCCTTTCAGCATTATTTAAGTTATATCAAGATGATGGAAGGGTGATAATGAAAGGCTCTGTGCAGTGAAGCAACGTCATGATTTGAACTCTGCCACTAGCAGTTAGAACCCGGGAATTGTATCAAAGTCAGGGCCCAGTTGTTCAAAACTAACGATGTCGTTAGTTAACGATTCGTTAAAATTTACATCGATTGATACGCAAATATGCTGAAATTTTTTGCTGAAAAAATGTGAGTAGCTTTTGCAATGCAAAAGCTACTCACATTTTTTCAGCAAAAAATATCAGAATATTGTGTATTGAGTCCGCTAAAACAGTTAACGAAATGACCCTTAACGAGCTCGTTAAGCTAACGACGCTTTGAACAACTGGACCCAGGACGTTAACTGCTTGGCCATGCAGGTCAAAGTCAGTAGTGATGCAACACAATATGTATAAAAGATGTACCGGTATGGATGAAATACTCTTCCTTATCAATCCTTTTATATTTATATGATGTAATCTATGTATGATTATACAGGTTTCTTGGAGCCAACAAGTGGAACTGCCCTTGTGAATGGCTACAACATCCAGACAGACATATCAAGCGTCCGTAAGACCCTGGGACTCTGCCCACAACACAACATTCTCTTTGATCTGCTTACTGTGGAAGAACATCTGAAATTCTTTGCCAAGGTAAGAACAGAGAATCGGAGGGGATTTTGATGATAATTTTGGGATATATTCCTCCAGTTCTCCATAAAAATATATGTTATGGGTACTTATTAGAAGTGCCTTGCAGAGATGCTTCTGATGAGTACCACAACATATGTTTTTATGGAGAAATAAGAAAAATTATCCCTGAATTATTACCAAATTCTCCTCAAGTTCTTCACAAGAGCTTATCTGGAATGGATGTTAAGGCCCAGAGGGGTAGGATAGGGGGGTGGGGTGGGGTGGGGGGGGGGGGAGGGAGGTGGTGCTGGAATTTGAGACAGAAGAAAGGTACCAAGATAAGTACATAACTAGAACAGATGTGTCTGTAGGTGTGAATCATAATTTGTACCTGTAAATGAAGATACTCAGGAACTGCCACAATCACAAAGCACAACCTTATTTTCTCTGAAAAATGAAAAATAATTTAAGAATGTCATCTGCAGCAATTTTATTGGACGTTTAAGGTGGAGTAAGAAAATAAAAACTTTTCTGGTAAAAAACATAATACCTTGTCTACAGCTATGTTGGCTTTCTGGTCAAAAACATGCCATGCCTACAGCTATGTTGGCTTTCTGGACAAAAACATAATGCCATGCCTACAGCTATGTTGGCTTTCTGGACAAAAACATAATACCATGCCTACAGCTATGTTGGCTTTCTGGTTAAAAACATTATACCTTGTCTAACGTTATGTTGGTTTTCTGGTCAAAAATATAATACTATGTCTACAGCTATGTTGGCTTTTTGGTCAAAAGCATAATACCATGCCTACTGCAATAATGGTTTTCTGGTCAAATGATAATACCATGCCTATAGCTATTTTGGTTTTCTGGTCAAAAACATAATACCATGCCTACAGCTATTTTGGCTTTTTGGTCAAAAACATAATACTGTACCTACAGCTATGCTGGCTTTCTGATCAAAAGCATTTCTACAGCTATGTTGGCTTTCTGGTCAAAAACATAATACCTTGTCTAAAGCTATATTGGTTTTTTTGTCAAAACATGGTACCTAGTCTACAGCTATGTTGGTTTTCTGGTCAATAACATAATACCTAGTCTACAGCAATGTTGGCTTTTGGTCAGAAACATAATACCTTGTCTACAGTTGTGTTGGCTTTTTGGTCAAAAACATAGTATGTAGTCTACAGCTGTGTTGGCTTTTTGGTCAAAAACATGATACCTTGTCTACAGCTGTTATGTTGGTTGTTTGGTCAAAAACATAGTACCTAGTCTACAGCTATGTTGCTTTTCTGGTCAATAACATAATACCTAGTGTACAACAATGTTGGCTTTTGGTCAAAAACATAATATCTTGTCTACAGCTATGTTGGCTTTCTCAAAAACATAATACCATGCCTACTGCAATAATGGCTTTCTGGTCAAATGATAATACCATGCCTACAGCTATGTTGGTTTTCTGGTCAAAAACATAATACCATGCCTACAGCTATTTTGGCATTTTGGTCAAAAACATAATACTGTGCCTACAGCTAGGTTGGCTTTCTGATCAAAAAGATAATACCTTGTCTACGGCTTAGTTGGCTTCTTGGTCAAAAAATGTAATATCTTGCTACAGTTATGTTGACTTCTTAGTCAAAGACATAATATCTTGTTTACAGCTAAGTTGCCTTTTTGGTCAAAAGATATAATATTATCTTGTATACAAGATCTTGGTAAAAAAATATAATAATATCTTGTCTACAGCTAAGTTGGCTTTTTTGCCAAAAAATATACTAAGATCTTGTCTGCAGCTAAATTGGCTTTTTGGTAAAAGAGTATGATAATATCTTGTTTACAACCATGTTTGTAATAAAATAAGTGTTGTTATTACAGTTGAAGGGCTGTCCGAGTAAAGATGTATCAAAGGAAGTAGATGACATGATCGAGGTGTTGGGACTACAACAGAAACGCCGTGCTCTATCTGCAACACTGTCTGGTGGACAGAAAAGAAAGCTGTCTGTAGGAATAGCTTTGATTGCGGACTCAAAGGTAATACTGAGAAATTCTGTGGCAGCAGTTGAGCATCACCAGAAAAAAAAAAAATGGGCTCAATGGGTATGGCTACACCTTCAAGGGAAATAAGTCTGACATGGAAATGTTAATCTGCCTTCTCATTTTGGGGGCTACTCTTTAGGGAACAAATTCTATCTTGTAAGGAAAGCTGCCATTTCTGATTCAGAATTTAAGTTAATTCCTATCTGCAAAAGTTGGCCCCTTTGAAAAATGGTGGCAGAATCTCTGTGTGTATTCTTTAACCTTCAACAATGTATAAACATGCTCCTGTTGGTTCTGATGGAAAGTATCACATTCTTTTTCGTTGTAGATGAGGACATTGCTCAAAATAAGAGGAGTAGTGTAATAAACATAACCCTTGTCATGCTGAATAAATTTAAAAGCCCCACCCACTTCTAATTTTCATCCAATCAGATTACTTGATCCACACTATTGATATAACACATATTTAATGGCAAACAGTGCAGATCCAGATCAGTTGGCTTCTGCAGAAGCAACTGATCTGGATCTACACTGTTTGCAAAGGCAGGGCATGTTCGGGTTCAGCAGGACAAGGGTTAAGTATTTGGACACCTTATCTGCTTACCACACTTGTCCTAAAATTTGAAATAGTCCATTAAACTACCTCTTGATGGCTAAAATATTACTTAATGTATGGTAAATAGTGTAGACCCTGATCAGTGTGGATTGTGCGATGTCTGATCTGGGTCTACACTGTTTTTAAATGCCTATCTGTCCCAGTACTTAGGATCATTACAGTATCCAGAATTTTTTTTTTTTTTTTTAAATCTCCTCAAAAATGTGGTGCTCATTAGAAGCACCTCACTGAGTCGCTTCTAATGAGTACCCACAACATATGTTTTCATGGAGGAATAAGAAGAATGTCCATAACTTTGGTAGAAAAGTAGCATATATGGAGCTTTGTTAAGGACTTTCAGTACAATTTTCTGACACTTAAGAGGCATATTATAAAGTTAATCCACAGCTTTCTTATTAATCTTTTATGCTGTGTCAGCAGTATTAGAAAATGCCATAACACTGATATTAGTTTTCCCAGGAATAACAACATGATATAACAACAAAATGAGCCATAAAGTCAGAAAACATTGTCAGATGTGTGCCTAGTGAAGATTCAGATCAGACTGCGCATTCGCACAGTAGACTGCACATTTGCACGGTCTGATCAGAATCTTCACTGGGCACATTTTGGATAACAAAGGATGCAAAGTTTTTTCATGCTGACAATGAATACTGATCAGACTGTGCATGTCAAGGTTGGTTTTAGTCCTCATTGGTGGCTTATGCCACAAGGTACAATTTCTCATGCTTGTGCCAGATATGTTTTTTTTTTCATATAACTTCAGAAGCCTTACATTTCATTCCAGTCATATTGAAATGTCAAGCTCTTCATAACTCCAGATAAGAGGGGTATCCAGATTTTAAGAATCTATCATGAGTGTCCATGCAGGATAGGGAAATCTCAACCCAGGGTAGGAATTTCAACAAGGGACCAGGCTTGCTGAGTCCCTGGTTGAAATTCCTACCCCAAGGGTGAGATTTCCCTATCCTACATGGGCTGGCTCATGATGGATTCTTTTTCACCCCATTTTAAGTGGACTGTTCCTAAGAATCACATGGTCATATGAGATAGAAGTGTCTCACATGGGCAAAAAGCCTATCTCATGTAGGCAAAGATGGGAGAAAAATATTTTCCTGATTTCTTTATGAAAACATGTTGTGGGTACTCATTAGAAGTGCCTCAATGAGGCACTTCTAATGAGTATCCACAACACATTTTTTTGTGGAGACTTAAAAAAAAAATTAGTACTTTTTGGTAAAAAGGAAACCTGCTGTGGTTGTGTTTTATGGGAAAATTATTTCATTTTTTTTTTTTCAAAATTCAGTAAGATAGAGGTTCTGATTGAGGCCTACTGTGGCATGGCTAAAATGTTTACATATTTAAACAGCAAAGACAGGGACAGTGTGTGCATCCATGCAATCCAGCACATCTCCCCAAAGCAAAAGTTTATTGGCAAGACATGAGTCAGGCGAGCTAGGCTGTCCTGCATCAGTTTTTATTTCTCATTTTTCCAAGAAAGTAGGTTTTGACATTCCATTCAAACCAGCACCAAAGGAGATTGCATGTATTTGAAACAAATGTTAAGCCCCATTTTCTGGAAAAAATAGGAAAAACATCACTGATTTTTTTTTTTTTTTTTTTTTTTTGTCTGCTTATATTGCCTAGAGTGTAGTATCCCTTAAAGCACCCTTTGAATCTGTAATAGACGACACAGTATTTTTTTTACATACTTTTCAGAGAAAATAAGAACATGTAATGTAAATCATCTGCTAGCAGACCATTCACATGAAATGTCAGTCCTTATTTTCTTACAAACATAACAACAAAAAGATAAAGGAAAGTGGTTGTTTGCTGCTGTTGGTACTGTTGCTTTAACCTTTACCACTCTGGTGACAAGCAGATGATAACTTTCTTTTTTTTCCCAGAAAACAGGATTTGGCATTTCATGCAAATTGTCTCCATTGGAGACAATTTGCATGAAATGTCAAATCCTGTTTTCTGAGAAAAAATAGAAAAAATATTTCAATATCTAAAAATTGTACCCAGAATGCTAAGCTTTAAAGGTAAAGTGGATGAAAAGTTTTGTTATTTATTTATTTATTTAGACGGTAATTCTTGATGAGCCAACTTCGGGAATGGATCCAGCTGCCCGTCGTCAGACCTGGGACATCCTGCAGAAGTATCGTAAAGGACGAACAATTATTCTCACTACCCACTTCATGGACGAGGCAGACATCTTGGGAGACAGAATTGCCATTATGACAGACGGAGTGGTGCAATGTTGTGGCACATCACTGTTCTTGAAAAAACTATATGGTAAAATTTTGACTTATTTGAATTGCGTTTAGCAGAGACAACATGCAATATACTGTAATAACCCTAAGTATTGGGACAGATATGCCTTTGCAAACAGTAGACCCAGATCTGACAGCATCTGATCAGGGTCTTCACTGCTGTACATACAGCAATATTTTAGACACATTAAGAGGTAGTAGAATGGACTATATCAAATTTTAGGACAGGTACGATAAGTAGATAAGGTCCCAGTACTTAGGGTAAATACAGTATGTTAAATACAGATAGTCCCAGATAACCCTGTACCTGTGCACAGTCGGATCAAAGCCTTTGCTGTTTATCATTAGGTTCTACAATATCAAGTTTTGGACAGCATTCATAGTCATAGACGAGAGGGGTATCTAGATTGCAAGAAAAAGGACCTTTGGTCATCTTGTCGAATCAGTCATTCAGTTTGCATGCCCAGCCTTTCTTTAGTGAGGCCACCTGTGTTGTGGGTACTCCTTAGAATGCAGCATTGAGTGATGCTATATATCATGCGGATATAAGAAAAACTTTAATACATTTATATAGAGTCATGGGATTCAAGGCCAATGATGGAGACGTAGATCAGACTGCATGGACGTTCTTGTATTATGTATATGATGGGGGTTGTGGGGTATGGCGAAGGTTTCGTGTATCTTACGTCACCAGGGAGTCCAACTGAAATATGCTTACAGTTGGGCAAGGCCTGCTATCCTTGTAGCAGGTAAGGGTAGAGGGGGAATGTTTTTTTAATTTTTTCTGTTTCTTCACTTTCATTCCTGTTCCTCTTGCTTCCCTGTCCCTCTCTTTCATCTCCTGTACTATCTCTTTTCTCCCTTTCTCTGGGAGACGACACTAAATGACCGACAAGGGTTGACATGTTCTTAAACCCCAACTAAGTCAATCAATCTTGTATATGAAAAGCCACCTTTCTCTAACCTGTTTGTTGGGCCGTAAAACCTCAACACAAACAAACTAACTTGTTTGTTCTTAATTTGATCTGACTGTATCACAGCTCCAGATAAGAAGGCATATCCAAATAAAACTTTTCCCACAAGAGACATTTCTGTGGAGAAATATAACTATTTACCTGGGCCCAGTTGTTCAAAGCTAACGACGTCATTAGTTAACGTTTCGTTAAAATTTACATCAAGTGATACCCAAATATGCTGAAATTTTTTGCTGAAAAAATGTGAATAGCTTTTGCAGTGCAAAAGCTACTCACATTTTTTCAGCAAAAAATATCAGAATACTGTATATTGAATCCACTAAAATAGTTAACGAAATGACCCTTAACGAGTTCCTTAAGCTAAGGACGCTTTGAACAACTGGGCCCTGATAATCCCCTTTTATCTGGAGCTATTCTGATCTGGCTCTACACTTTTATTTGGAGTAATGCCAAAGATACCTTTTAACTTGTGACCATTTTTGACATTTATGCGGAATGCAGCATCTGATTAACTTCCACGCTGTTTGTCACTCCCCTAACAGAATTTTTATACACATCAACCGAGTTGTTAACTTGAAATTTAAGAAGTATGGCAAGGTGTCAAGTTGTGAATTTTTTTGGGAAATATGGTATTGTCCTTAACGCTTAGCACTCTGGGTAAAATTCTCAACAGAAAACATTTTAACATATTTTTATTATTTTTTCCCAGTAAACAGGTTTTGATAATTCATGCAAATTGGAGACAATTTGCATGAAATATCAAATCCTGGTTTCTGGGAAAAATACGAAAAATATCATCATTTTTTTGTCATCTGCTGAAATTGCCCATAGAGTGGTAACGGTTGAAGGTATAAAATATCAGTCGTATGATACAAAAAAAAAACAGTTTCTTTTTGTGTGTGAGAATTGAGTCATGTACAAAAAAAGCTTGTCAGATTTACCCTACATATTTTGACGCAATAACTCTTTACCATATTTGTCTTAAAATTTTAACAAGTCCTGGGCCCAGTTGTTTAAAGCTAATGTAGTTAGTTAATGTATCTTTAAAACTTTGATAATTAAATATGGCAAATACACTACGAGGGTTGAGCGCAAGACTATAGTAACTCAAACATATTTTTGAAACCCTTGTTTAGGGGCAACTTGGACCCCTTTGTAAACAATGCAAATTTAGGTGCCATTGCTCATACGAGCAATGGCACCTAAATTTTCATTGTTTACAGAAAGAAATGTTGTAATCTTCATAACGCCTTCATGGTGAGGAGATTAGGTTGGGGGAAAAACAACCATCTGACTTACGCTAGTCTTGCGCTCAACCCTCGACTAATACTTTTGCTGAAAAACTATGAGCAGCATTTTTCAGCGAAAATACCTGTGAATTACCGTATTCAACTTAATTACCGCACTGTGCACTTAGTTTTTTTTTTTTTTTTAATTATTGGGAAACTGATGGTAAAATATGTACTTACATGTACCTATACTAAGATTGCACTTTTTAAAAAAGGATCCTCGAAGGACTAACAAATGATGCTTATGCAATGTTTTGTTTTTTGTTTTTTTTTATGTTATCTGATTTTCTTGATAAAAATGCTCTACTGCATCAACAAATTGATGCATTTGAAAATGGGTACCCATAACATATACCTATATAAAGAAGTTGACAAAAATTACACTGGCTGTAATCTGAACATGACGGAATTGCTTGACTGTGCACTTATAGGGGTATGTGTGGTAGTTAGGTCAAACACTATAGATATTGTACTTACTAGAACAGTTAACGTTTTGACCACTTACAAGCTTGTTAAGCTAATGATGCTTTGAACAACTGGGCCCTGCAGTTTTCTACCTCTTGATGTGTATAAAAATTTATGGATGAGTGGAAAATATTGTAGACCCTGATCAGATGCTCCATGTTGAGATGTCTGACCTTGTAGCTGCAGATAAGATGCTTTATCCAACTTTAAAGTACATGACTGCAATGATATTTTTTATAGTTTTCCATGGAAATAGATTTGGATACTCAATAGAAAAGTACTGATATTTTTCTCATTTTTCCATGAAAACGCATGTTGTGGCTACTTCTTATGAATACCCAGAATGTTTGTTTTTGTGAAAATAAGAAAAAAAAAATTTACTTGATACCCCCTATTAAATAACTGGGAACTGCGCTGATTTGGATCTACATTTTTTCTTCCGGTCTGTCTGAATACTTAGGGTGAATATGGTGTTACGGTCTTCAACATGTGAAAGGAGCCCTTATTACATATGCTGGCAATAGGGGCCTAGATATGCCTGTGCATTTATTGTCGTAGCTCCAGATAAGAATGGGTGTCCCATAGTTCTAGATAAGAGTGTGTGTCGGGCATATATTTTTCTTATATCTCCACGAAAACATATGTTGTGGGTACTCATTAGAAGTGCCTCGGTGAGGCGCTTCTAATGAGCACCCACAACATATGTTTTTGTGGAGAAACAAGAAAACTGTCAATTCTTTTGCCTTGAAGAAAAGCATCTTATCAAGAGCTATGGACTATCTACATATGGTAAATGTCCTAAAATATCGAACACTTTACTCTATACCTTTTTTGCCCAAATTTTGCTTTTTATACAGTTATTTCTTAAAATACTTAGTGGAAAGGTAAACAGTTTATACCCTGATCAGACTGCTTCTTCACAGTCTGATCTGGGTCTGCACTGTTTGCATATGCCATTTTATTGGCAACTATGGTGTGCGAAATTTTAGGACATTTATCGTAATATTTTTTTTCTTATTTCTTCACGAAAAAGTGGGTACTCATTAAAAGTGCCTTACCAAGCCGCTTTTAAGGAGTGTCCACAAAATGTCTTCATCGATAAAATTAGATAAAATTAGAAAAATATCAGTACTTTCTGTTAGAAAAAAAAAGTATCTTATGTAGGAGCTAAGTGTAGTATGATCAGGGTCTTGTTGCCTTTTAACTGAATCTTTTCATATCTTGAGGAAGAGAGAAGGGCTTGATCTGACTGTGTAGATGTCCTATAAGATCCCTTTTTCCATGTTGCTATTGGAACAGTCAAAATATGAAATTCATGATTACCATATTTATCCTAAAGTTTGAGACACATTAACTTTTTTCCAGTACTTTACCTAAAATTTGAAAAGGCCCATTTGGTGACCTGGGCCCAGTTGTTCAAAGTATCATTAGCTTAACGAGGTTGTTAGTGGTCAAAATGTTAACTGTTCTGGTAAGTACAGTATCTGATTCACAGGTATTTTTGCTGAAAAAATGTGAGTAGCTTTTGCAAATGCAAAAGCTGCTCACATTTTTTCAGCAAAAATATTAGCGAATATGCCATATTTAATAATCAAAGTTTTAACGATATGTTAACTAACGACATCGTTAGTTTTGAAGAACTGGGCCGGGTGATTGTCTGAATTGCAAACAGCTTGGATTCTTATCATACTGCTCCACCTAAGAGCAATTTGATCTGGATCTACTCTACATTGTCAATTTAAGCCTATTGGGCCGGCCTCGGTGGCTCAGTTGGATGCGCCGTCCGACTGGAGACCAGGAGGTCGCAGGTTCAACCCCCGCCGAGGTCGGCAATATTCTTTCGTGGAGATTGATCATGAAATATTTTCAATGGTCATTCTCTCCCTTCCGCTGATTCAAGAAGGGCAGTTGTCAGTTTCTGGCGAAAGAATGTCCACAATACTGGTTAACCGCTTAGAGGACTAAGCCTGCCCAGTAAACATGTGGTATGGTAAACTGACTGCGCTCGACATGACCCCATTTGGTTGATTGGGCCGTAAAACCTCAACACAAACAAACTGTCTGACTATTAAGATAATTTCAGTAGTCTTTATGGAAGCTGACTTATACTGAAGGCCTATTTTAAATGACGTTTATCAAATTTTGCAATTCCCAAGTAAGGTGATGTGAATGATTCATATGAGGAGATATATAAAAAAAAGGTTTCAAATGTACCATTAACAGACATTAACATTGAAAGTTATCCTCATAGAGAGTTGGTTTACATCATAAATCATGTGAGAACATTATGCCACTGGTTAAAAGTAGTAAGGTCACACATAGCTCCAGATGAAAGAAGTATTTATAAAATAAAGATATGTTTTGATATTTTTGCTGATCCCTTTTATCTGGGCCAGAGATTTAGATCAGCTGCCTGGTTTCTCTGCAGAAGAGCGGCTAGTAACTTAACAGTTTCTCATTCCTGTCAGATTAAGTAAAAGTCCTATAAATTTGGAGTAGGGTATAAGTCCCATCTTTGGAGTCGGGTAAAAATCCCATTCATTTGGAGTCGGGTAAAAGTCCCATAAATTTTTATTCAGGTATAAGTACATGTACCATAAATTTATCTGCAATGTCCGAAAGTGACTGAAATATTGTTGATCAGGATGTTAAACCTGAATGCAATACAATGTTATTTTTCAGTGAAGTGAATCTTGCAAGCCTAACTAAGGTAATTTCTGTGATTGCCCGCAAGATACATGTGTAAAATAAATTGTCACCTTCTCTTCAGCTTTGATCATTTAACCCTAGTCCTGCTGAACACATATATCCCGGTCTTTGCAAACAGTGTAGATCTGGATCACTTGGCTTCTGAAGAAGCCAACTGATCTGGATCTGCACTGTTTGCCATTAAGTATGTGAATTTATATCAACAATCTAGATCAAGTAATCTGATTGGCTGAAAATTAGGAATGGGAGTGGCATCTCAATTTATTCAGCAGGACAAGGGTTAATAGTTGTAAAATGAACTGGACAGGAGAAAAACCCAGGTACAAGTATATCTTAAATGGACTGTACAGATTTCCTGTCCTTTTTGTTTTTTTACAAGGGAGACAATTTTTCATGACTTCCTGTTTGTTTTCTTACACACCAATTCTAAAAAGGGGAGCAAATTCTAAGGGGAGCAAATTCTTTCATTTTAAAATAGACCCCTTTTCAGAAGGGAGGCAAGCAGGTTTGACAGATTTGTCTCCCCTGAAAGTGTATCATTTCCTCTTAATTAGCCATAGTAAAGTGGAATTCAAGCTTTGGCCAGGATTTTCGTTGTTAACCCTTGACCTGCCGAACCCAGACATACCCTGCCTTTGCAAATAGTGTAGATCCAGATCAGTTGGCTTCTGAAGAAGCCAACTGATCTGGATCTGCACTGTTTGCCATTCAGTGTGTGAATCTATATCAACAACCTTGATCAAGAAATCTGGTTGGCTGAAAATTAGAAATGGGTGTGGCTTCTTAATTTATTCAGCAGGGTTAAGGTGAATGGATACACCTGACAGATTGTGCTGCCATTTTGCGAAGGGAGAACTTATGGAAACAAAGTCTTACCTTTAAATGTAGTCTTCAGTAAGAATGGAGACAACTTATTCCATGTCAGAGTGATTTCCCTTGGAAACACCAAATCATCATCATCATCATCATTATCATCAGAGCTATGAGCTATGGTGGTTCATGTCTCCCTCTTCCACTAGGGGCTGGTTACCACATGGTTGTAGTGAAGAGTAAAACCTGTAACATTGACAACCTGACAAAGATGATTCAGTCCTACATACCGACGGCCGTTAAAGAGAGTGAGATCAGTGCCGAGGTATCCTACCTCCTACCATTTAATGAGTCACCTAAATTTGAGAAGTTATTCACCGATGTAGAGAAGAATTTTTCCCAGCTTGGAATCACCAGTTTTGGAGTTTCTGCAACTACTATGGAGGAAGTTTTCTTAAAGTAAGTAAGGCCTCAGAAAACCTCACACAAACTTAGCAAAACTACTCAAATAGACAAGGATCTTAAATAGCAGTTTATGCTTATATATACAGTGTTTGTTGTCATTGTTAAAATAAAAAGAGCCGGCCCCGTTGGCTCAGTTGGCATCATGTCTGACTAGTAAGCAGGAGGTTGCGGGTTTGACCCCTGCCGGGTTGGTAATATTCTTTCACTAAGATTGATCGTGAAATATTTTCTATGGTCATCCTCTCCCTTCTTCTGATTCAAGCAAAAGAATGTGCACAATACTAGTTAACCACTTAGAGGACTAAGCCTGCCCAGTAAACATGACCCCATTGGGTTAACTGGGCCATAAAACCTCAACGTAAACAAATAAAATTAAAAGAAAATTTATGAACTGATACATCATTAGTTTTTTAAGTTGGTGAAAAAGTAAAAACCATCATTACATGTGAATTGCATGCTGGCATGCAGGACATGCACCTGCTTTTTAACCCTTGTCATGCTGATAAATCAAGATGCCATGTCTACTTCTAATTTCCAGCCAATCAGATTACTTGATCCAGGTTTTTGATAGAAATTCACATATTTAATGACAAACAGTGCAGATCCAGATCTTCAGAAGCCAACTGATCTGGATCTACACTGTTTGCTAAGACAGGGCGTGTCGTGTTCAGCAAGAGAAGGGTTAAACCTCAAATGATTTGAAAAAATGATTTCCTTTTTAAATACACACATACTTGTTCAAAGCAAATACATGTACCCTCACAGACACCTGAGGCCATCGTTGTTGGAATCCAAATGTTAGTCTGTTTATACAGCTTCATTAATGACCGATAAAGCTTGTTTGCAATATGCTGCAATGCTTTTATTTCTTAATTGAAATTTCCTGGAAACAGTTAATGAAACAGCTTACCTGTGCATTTGAAACCTATGCATGATTAATCATTTATTATAAGACATCAATAGCAACAAAGATTTACTGCAATTATCAAACTATCAAACAACAATTATACGGGCAGACTGACCTTGAGATACAAACTTTTATCTGACTTAGGTCAGCATGACTAAACACTTACCATGGTATGTGCAAATTCAGCAGACGACAAACTGATGATATTTTCCTTATTTTTCCTAGAAAATAGGATCTGACTTTAATGCAAATTGTCTCGTAGGAGACAATTTGCATGAAGTGTCAAATCCCATTTTCTAGGGAAAATAAGAAAAATATTTCAAAATGTTGTCTGCTGAAATTTTTACCCAGCATGCAAAGTTTTAATTCTGCAAAAAAAAAGCTCACAAGAACAGAGAAATTGCTTCATTGATTTCATTCTATTGTAAATAGCACACTATTATTCAACTGAACTAGTCTGTGTATCTGTGTTTATTTAACTGAACCAGTCTGTGTGTCTGTGTTAACCCATTGTAGTCTGGAGAACCCTAAAAGGGTAATTGGCAAACAGTGCAGACCCAGATCAGATGCCACAGTATGTGGCATATGATCAGGGTCTCCACTGTTTGAAAATAGTTCAACCATTTTTCTGTAGGAATATGTAAATCACATAGCCTTATATACCTAAAGTCAAAATTAGAATCTTCCAGTATATAGTGTGGTGTAGTGCATTCAGTCTACAATGGGTTAATTGATTTGACCTAGTTTTTTTTTTCCTTCAAACAAAAGGTTCATCTAGGAATCTGCATTGACAGCAAATATCCTATTTAGATTGCACGGATGTGAAGTCTGACCCTGCTCTCGGAATTTCCCTGGTGATCTCCGGGTGTTCAGTTCATGATCTTATTTTTTTTATCAGCTATATTTTAACTGCTTCCCAATGTTGTGTATTGCACAATGAAAGAATGGGAACCAGTCAACATTCTGCGACAAAATGAGCAGACAAGGAATTAATATTTTTCTTATTTTCCACGGAAAGTAGAGTATAATATGCCATGTAAACTATCATTTAGCATGAAATATCAAAATTTATTTTTTGGGAAAAATATGATGAATATTTCAAATTGTTGTCTGCTGACATTTTGACTTAGTGAGCAATGTGTTAAATATGTCATGTGTTTTGAATTTCAGCGTTACCGAGAAGTAAGTGTCTCACTTAAAAGAGTACTGACTTTTGTCACATTTATTTCAGTCACTTCACTGAAAAACTGCCATATGCCATACCATAGTTCCTAATAAGACATTTTTTTTTTCAACGAAAATACAGGGCCCGGTTGTTCAAAGCGTCGTTAGCTTAAGGAGCTCGTTAACGGTCATTTCGTTAACTGTTTTAGCAGATTCAATATACAATATTCTGATATTTTTTGCTGAAAAATGTGAGTAGCTTTTGCTCTGCAAAAGCTACTCACATTTTTTCAGCAAAAAATTTCAGCATATTTGTGTATCACTCGATTTAAATTTTAACGAATCGTTAACTAACGACATCGTTAGCTTTGAACAACTGGGCCCTGATATTTTTCTAATTTCTGCACAAAAATGTATGTTGTGGGAACTTATTAAAAGCGCCTTGCCGAGGTGCTTTTAATGGGTACCCACGACATACCGGTAATACGAAATAAGAAAACTATTATGTAGATATTCCCTCTTGTCTGGAGCTCTGCATAAAGAATAAAATCTAAAAGTTAATCTTAGTTAGCCCTTGTCATGCTGAATAAATTAAGATGTCACACCAACATCTAGTTTTTAGCCAATCATATAACTTGATCCAGGTTGTTGATACAAATTCACATACTTAATAACAAACAGTGCAGATTCAGATCAGCTGGCTTCAAGCCAGCTGATCTGGATCTACACTGTTTGCAAAGACAGTGCATATCCAAGTTCAGCAGGACCAGGATTAGCTATATCAGGCTTTTACACTAATGCATAGAATATATGAATTTCATAAATTCTGAACAGTAAGGTCTTAAGGTGATCAGATACACATGGTTAATTTTTTTAAAAGGGGGATAACTTTTATGACGCACACCAAATGCCTTCTGAAGGGGTCTTCTCTAAAAGGAAAGAATTTGCTCCCTTTTCAAAAGTGTGTTTTGACCGAGATGCCTCCCCTTAAAGTGTACCTGTTCCCCTTAAGATCATGATCAGGCTGCATAGATATACTGATGGTTCGTGTGTGTTTTATGTATATGGCAAGTTTTCTAGTGATTTCAGACATGTCTTCCCATTAGCAGTCTTGAGTTTTCTGTAATGTTTTTCACATGTAAAAAGTCATAGATTATTATTTCCAAGTGATTATTATTTTTATTATTATTTTTTATTTTTCATTTCTCCTGCCATACCCCGTAGCATTTTGATTTCGAATACTAGTGTTCCATCTAAATTACATGTAACTGTATTTCTATCTTTTTTTTCTCTCTTTCTTTGGGAGATGACACAAAATGATCCACAAGGGTTGATGTGTTGTTAACCTATTCACATTGAGTGGACTCTTCTCCCTTAACTCTTTGGACTGGTCTGTTTCCAATAGCAGGATGTCTGGTTAGATTTTATTACTATGTTTTATAGAAATTCCTGTATTTAATGCAAACAGTGTAGATCCTGATCAGCAGTCTGCAGCATCTGATCTGGGTCTGCACTGTTTGCCAGTTATCCTTTTGAGGGTTTCCGGCCTACATTGGATTAAAAATTTTGACATCCTTACTCAACAGATAACATTGGGGCCTGAGGTTGTAAAAAATTTTTCATGCTCAACGCAGCTGAGCATGAAAATTTCTCTGCTAATAAATATGAAAATGCCAACAATAGTTGGCATTTTCATATTTATTAGGAGAGAAATTTTCATGCTCAGCTATATTTAGCAAGAAAGAATTTGCAGTTGTTAGTAATTTGAGATTTATTTGCAGGAAAAATTTCATGCTCAGCTGAGTTGAGCATGAAAAAAGTTTTATAACCTAGAGACTGGAACTCTATTAACTGAAACAGTGTCTTCCAGTATACTGTATTTAACCTAATTACCACACTGTACACTCAGGTTTTTGAAAATAACTGGAAAATCGTGTTGTCAAATATCCTCCTAATAAGGGCACGCCTTAACACTTAGCACTCTTGGTAAAATTTTCGGCAGATGACATTTTTTTTTTTCCAGAAAACAGAAAACAGTTTTGTCATTTCATGCAAATTGTATCCACTGTTTTCTGGGAAAAATAAAAAAAAACTGTCATCAGTTTGTCATCTACTGAATTAGCCCAGAGAGTGGTAAAGTTTAAATGAAAGATCAGAATAGGAATTCATGGTATGAGTACTTGTTGATGCTTGCATGGTTTTTTTCTAATTGTCTTAATAAAAGTATATGTTTTTGGTGTTCATTTGAATTGCCTAAGCAAGATGAGGTAATTCAAATGAGTACCCATAACATATACTTTTAGGGTACAGGGGTGGTAGTGTAGGCCACTTATTGAGGTATATGTGGTAATTACATTAAATATGGTATGTAAGATTCACAGTAGACTGGCTCCAGTCTCCAGTGACTAAATATTCATTCTTATAATCTTGTTTGATAATCAACTAAAACAAAACTAAAATAAAATCATGACTATAAAGGCTGGTCACTACTGTCCTTTTGACATCTGTGGAAAGACAGTTTTTGCTTGGAGTTTTATTTTAAATCAAAAGATTTTGTTCTGATTGACCATATCTTATCAGAAACCATTTGTCTTTTCTGTTTCTGTGTTTTGTTCTCAAATATTTACACTAAAATTAAATTTACGGCCAAAAATTGGTCTGACCTATGCAATTTCTATAGTAAAGTGATTTTTTGGAACTTTTGTCTAAGAAAATATTTTTTATTTTTCTTTGCTGAATTTGAATTATTGATGTTTCACAACAATACTGTGAAAATTCCAGAAAAATTGAACAAGTGTAACTTGTTGAAAATCTGGCTCCAAGATACCTACTCTATGGATTTCTGCATGATTTGGCTTCATTTTTACTATGGGAAAAAGTGAAAATATTTGATTTTTAAAAACCAATGATTAGAATAAAACTTTTTGAACATAGGTAGTTACAACAAATGGTGTTGCATTAAATCATGACAAAAGTTTGCAAATTTACTTCTTCTGTGTAAAGCTTCAAGCAAAAAAAAAAAACGACTTTCTGAAAGATGTTGAAAGCACAGTAGATGGTCTATTGACCAGCCTATATAGTAATGATATTATTTTGGTTTTATTTTATTGGATTATCAAAAAAAGATTATTAGAATAAATATTTAGTCATTAGAGACTGGTGCCAGTCTAGATTCACAGATTCAGATCAACTTGCAGGTTCTGACAGTCTCATCAGATTTTTGTCTGCCTGTTTGTATGTTTTCAGTATCCATTGATCATGTAAGTGAGCAGTGACGACCCTGATCAGACTTTGCTGATAAACTGGCTGGTCAGGGCCTTCATTATCCACTATGGTTATAGACATTTTTTGATGAAAGCAACTTATTTTAATTTGTTTTTCCTTTTTTTTCCCTCAAAATTGGGCATGTACGGTATAATTTATTTACTGTCTGCTAATTTTGCCAGTGAGAGCATGTTAATGCTTGGCATGCTGGGTAAAAATTTCAACAGATGATATTTTGATTTTTTTTTCTTTTTTTTCCCAGAAAATAGGGTTTGGCAGTTTCTTAGGAGTCAGTATGAAAGATACCTTATTTTCAGGGGAAAAAATACAAACACAAAACAAACAAACAAAAAAAACAAAACAAAAAAAAACAAACAAACAAAAACAACAACAAAAAACACTAAAACAACAATGTCATCAGTTGTCTTCTGCTGACTTTGCCCAGGGAGTGCTTTAGGTCTGAAGTTGAAGTAGTATGTTTATCCAAAGTGTTGTGACAGGCAGGCCTGAGCAAACAGTGGACTCCCAGATCAGAAGCCATGGAAAGTGACATCTTATCAAGGTCTCCAAACTATTTGGCATTTATCCAAAAGTTAACCCTTGTCCTGCTGAATAAATTAAGATGCCATGCCCCCTTCTAATTTTCAGCCAATCAGATTACTTGATCCAGATTGTTGCTATAAATTCACATACTTAATGGCAAACAGTGCAGATCCAGATCAGTTGGCTTCTTCAGATCTACACTGTTTGCAAAGGCAGGGTATATCCGGGTTCAGCAGGACAAGGGTTAACAGGTAGTTAAGTGGGCATGTTCAAAGTTTATGATTGGTATGGTAAAGAGTTAAGATGCCAACATTTAGGGTAAATGCAGTAAAATCTGGGAGCTTTTATCTTGTTTTATCCTGTAGACATTTTCCTTGATTTTATTATTGCTATATACTTTTTTTTTCAACAATAGGTTTCTCAGAATGTTTATTAGTAATAAGGGTGTAAAATTCCTTCATAAACCACTCAAACTATAGGACTGGGAGTAAGAAAATGATACTTGCCAGAACCAAGTTTTTACTAAAATTCTGTCATCAGTGTGATGATTTCTCCCATCTTTAAAGCTGCATACTGTTGACTTTCAGATTGGTAAACTGTGCATGTCAATTACCATATTTGACCTAATTACCACACATGCTCCTATAAGCGCTCATTCAAGCAATTTAGTAGTATTTAGATTACAACCAGTGCACTTTTATCTATCTTAATATAAAAACATATGTTGTGGGTCATCATCATCATCATCACCAGATATTTGATTAACATACAGGTACAGGGGCAGCATCCACTTTAATTGGCCCCCTTCCAGGTAGCTGGCTTGCTGCACGCATGGCAGAACTCACACCATATCTCCAGGTCTTGAACAAGTTGAGGCAATTCAAACGAGTACCCACACATATGTTTTTAGCTCGCCTGAAGAACGTTCACGGAGAGCAATTGTACTACCCCCGGCGTCAGCGTTGGCGTTGGCGTCCACACAAATGTTAAAGTTTTTGTTAAAGTTTTTAAGACCTCATTATTTCCTAACCTTGTGACCGATTTCCTTCATCTTTGGTATCATGATACATATTGGTCCAAAATTTTGCGCAGTACCATCCCCACCACCCTAGGTCATATCAAGGTCAAGGTCACAGACTTAGAATTTAAATGTTAAAGTTTTTGTTAAAGTTTTTAAGACCTCATTATTTTCTAACCTTGAGACCGATTTGCTTCATCTTTGGTATCATGATATATATTGGTCCAAAATTTTGCGCAGTACCATCTCCACCACCCTAGGTCATATCAAGGTCAAGGTCACAGACTTAGAATTTAAATGTTAAACTTAATGTTAAAGTTTTCGTTAAAGTTTTTAAGATCTCATTATTTCCTAACCTTGCGACCGATTTGCTTCATCTTTGGTATCATGATACATATTGGTCCAAAATTTTGCGCAGTACCATCCCCACCACCCTAGGTCATAACAAGGTCAAGGTCACAAACTTAGAATTTAAATGTTAAAGTTTTTGTTAAAGTTTTTAAGACCTCATTATTTCCTAACCTTGTGACTGATTTGCTTCATCTTTGGTATAATGATACATAGTGGTCCAAAATTTTGCGCAGTACCATCCCCACCACCCTAGGTCATATCAAGGTCAAGGTCACAGACTTAGAATTTAAAGTTTTCGTTAAAAATTTAAAGACCTCATTATTTCCTAACCTTGCGACCGATTTACTTCATCTTTGGTATCATGATACATACTGGTCCAAAATTTTGCGCAGTACCATCCCCACCACCCTAGGTCATATCAAGGTCAAGGTCACAGACTTAGAATTTAAATGTTAAAGTTTTTGTTAAAGTTTTTAAGACCTCATTATTTCCTAACCTTGCGACCGAGTTGCTTCATCTTTAGTATCATGATACATATTGGTCCAAAATTTTGCGCAGTACCATCCCCACCACCCTAGGTCATATCAAGGTCAAGGTCACAGACGTAGAATTTAAATGTTAAAGTTTTTGTTAAAGTTTTTAAGACCTCATTATTTCCTAACCTTGCGACCGATTTGCTTCATCTTTGGTATCATGATACATATTGGTCCAAAATTTTGCGCAGTAGCATCCCCACTACCCTAGGTCATATCAAGGTCAAGGTCACAGACTTAGAATTTAAAGTTTTCGTTAAAGTTTTTAAGACCTCATTATTTCCTAACCTTGTGACCGATTTGCTTCATCTTTGGTATCATGATACATATTGGTCCAAAATTTTGCGCAGTACCATCCCCACCACCCTAGGTCATATCAAGGTCAAGGTCACAGACTTAGAATTTAAATGTTAAAGTTTTTGTTAAAGTTTTTAAGACCTCATTATTTCTTAACCTTGCGACCGATTTGCTTCATCTTTGGTATCATGATACATATTGGTCCAAAATTTTGCGCAGTACCATCCCCATCACCCTAGGTCATATCAAGGTCAAGGTCACAGGCTTAGAATTTAATGTTAGAGTTTTTGTTAAAGTTTTTAAGACCTCATTATTTCCTAACCTTGTGACCGATTTGCTGCATCTTTGGTATCATGATACATATTGGTCCAAAATTTTGCGCAGTACCATCCCCACCACCCTAGGTCATATCAAGGTCAAGGTCACAGACTTAGAATTTAAATGTTAAAGTTTTTGTTAAAGTTTTCGTTAAAGTTTTTAAGACCTCATTATTTCCTAACCTTGCGACCAATTTGCTTCATCTTTGGTATCATGATACATACTGGTCCAAAATTTTGCGCAGTACCATCCCCACCACCCTAGGTCATATCAAGGTCAACGTTACAGACTTAGAATTTAAATGTTAAAGTTTTTGTTAAAGTTTTTTTGACCTCATTATTAGCTCGCCTGAACAACGTTCAGGAAGAGCTATTGTACTACCCCCGGCGTCGGCGTTGGCGTCGGCGTCCACAAATGTTAAAGTTTTTGTTAAAGCTTTTAAGACCTCATTATTTCCTAACCTTATCATCGATTTGATTCGTCTTTGGTATGGTGATACATATTGGTCCAAAATTTTGTGCTGTACTATCCCCACCACTCTAGGTCATGTCAAGGTCAAGGTCACAGACTTAGAATTTTCATGTTAAAATTTTATGTCTAAGTATGTTAAAGTTTTCATTAAAGTTTTTAAGACCTCATTATTTCCTAACCTTATCACCGATTTGATTCATCTTTGGTATGGTGATACATATTGGTCCAAAATTTTGTGCAGTACCATCCCCACCACCCTAGGCAAGGTCAAGGTCACAGACTTAGAATTTAAATGTTAAAGTTTTTGTTAAAGTTTTTAAGACCATTATTTCCTAACCTTGCGACCGATTTGCTTCATCTTTGGTATCATGATACATATTGGTCCAAAATTTTGTGCAGTACCATCCCCACCACCCTAGGTTATTTTAAGGTCAAGGTCACAGACTTAGAATTTAAATGTTAAAGTTTTCGTTAAAGTTTTTAAGACCTCATTATTTCCTAACCTTGTGACCAATTTGCTTCATCTTTGGTATCATGATACATATTGGTCCAAAATTTTGCGCAGTAGCATCCCCATCACCCGAGGTCATATTAAGGTCAAGGTTACAGACTTAGAATTTAAATGTTAAAGTTTTTGTTAAAGTTTTTAAGACCTCATTATTAGCTCGCCTGAACAACGTTCAGGAAGAGCTATTGTACTACCCCCGGCGTCGGCGTCCACAAATGTTAAAGTTTTTGTTAAAGTTTTTAAGACCTCATTATTTCCCAACCTTATCACCGATTTGATTCGTCTTTGGTATGGTGATACATATTGGTCCAAAATTTTGCGCAGTTCTATCCCCACCACTCTAGGTCATGTCAAGGTCAAGGTCACAGACTTAGAATTTTCATGTTAAAATTTTATGTCTAAGTATGTTAAAGTTTTCGTTAAAGTTTTTAAGACCTCATTATTTCCTAACCTTATCACTGATTTGATTCATCTTTGGTATGGTGATACATATTGGTCCAAAATTTTGCGCAGTACCATCCCCACCACTCTACGTCATGTCAAGGTCAAGGTCACAGACTTAGAATTTTCATGTTAAAATTTTATGTCTAAGTTTTTATAATCTCATTACTTCTGCACTAAATGATGGATTTTGTTCCTATTTGGTATTATGATAGACACTGGTCAAAAGTTTATCAGCACCATCAGCAGTCATGACCGTGACCTTGATGTCAAGGTCACAGACTTAGAATTTAAATGTTAAAGTTTTCTTTAAAGTTTTTAAGACCTCATTATTTCCTACCCTTATCACCGATTTGATTCATCTTTGGTATGATGATACATATTGGTCCAAAATTTTGGGCAATACCATACCCACCACTCTAGGTCATGTCTAGGTCAAGGTCACAGACTTAGAATATATATGTTAAAGTTATCGTTAAAGTTTTTAAGACCTCATTATTTCCTAACCTTATCACCCATTTGATTCATCTTTGATATGATGATGCATAGTAGTCGAAAATTTTGCGCAGTACCATCCCCACCAACTTAGGTCAAGGTCAAGGTCACAGATTTAGAGTTTTCATGTAAACATATTACGTCAAAGTTTTTAGGATCTCATTACTACAATGTACTAAACTAAACGATGGATTTAGTTCCTATTAGGTATTATGATAGAAACTGGTCAAAAGTTTTCATCAGCACCATCAGCACTCATGACCGTGACCTTGAGGTTGAGGTCACAGACTTAGAATTTAAATGTTAAAGTTTTCGTTAAAGTTTTTAAGACGTCATTAAATCCTAACCTTATCACAGATTTGATTCATCTTTTGTATGATGATACATATTGGTCCAGATTTTTACGCAGTACCAACCCCCAGCAACCCCCACCACCCTAGGTCATGTCAAGGTCACAGACTTAGAATTTTGATGTTAAAATTTTAAGCCAAAGATTTTTAGGATCTCATTACTTCTAAACTACATGATGGATTTAGTTCCTATTTGGTGTAAAGACAGATACTGCACCCCCCCCCCCCCCACACACACACACACACCCACACACACCCAGGTCATGTCAAAATCAAGGTCACAGACTTAGAATTTTCCGGAAACAAAATGTGCAATATCAGGCGAGCTATCCTGTCTGGCGACAGGTCTTGTTATAAAGAAAATCAGAAAATAATATAGCATAAGCATCGTTAAATGTGCTCTTCATGAAGTCCTCTGCTGATCTTTCTTTAAAGTGTGGCCTTACTAGGTTGATATTTTACTGCAAGCTTTTTCAGTAATTTTGAAAAACCTAAGCACACAGTGTGGTAATTAGGTCAAATACGGTGTCCATTTTCTGCACCAGAAATGTCTTAAAACCAGCTTACAATGCTACATCTTTTCAAAATTGGACATCTGCTGGTGTTTTGTTTATGAATGACTCCATTTTATTTCATTTTGACTGGTTTACAAAACAAGTTCCTCTTATGAACTTTGACTCCATTTTATTTCATTTTGACTGGTTTACAAAACAAGGTTGTGCTAATTAGTATTTCCTCTCTCTGGCAAGGCAAGTTTAAAGTGAGTTTTTCTCACCTTTACAGTACCTTAACCCACCAGTCTGAGCAGGCAAGTGGAAATTTACAGCCCTTAATAGGCTCTGTGATAATCAAATTGTGAATGTTTATGTGAAATTAGCTGCAAACACAGTTTGGTTTTAGTGGACTGGTTGCGCATTTTGTACACAGTATTTCCTTTTTTTTACTTTTGGTTTGACTGACAGAGGTTATGTCAAGCTGGAGAATTTGATGATCATTCTGGCATATTTCCGAGCATTCATATTGGCTTCTAATGAGTGGTCACAACGTTTGATGCACAATGCACTAAAATGGCCCTTGTACAATTTGTAGACAACGTAGGTCCAGATCAGCATGCACATATGTGCAGTCTGATCTGAGCATTCTCTGTTCGTCGACATATACTACAGTATCCATTTATTCTGTAAGTGGACTACGTAGGCCCTGATCAACCTGCACTTATGTGCAGGCTGATCTGGGTCTGCGCTATCTGCAAATGGAATAAAGGCCCTTTTCATGTATTGAGCATCGTATGTTTTTCTGGAAAACTGGAGAAAATTATAGCAGAATAATCATGAATACTTCTTTGACAAGTCCTCTTCAATTATCTCTGCTTGACCAACAGTTTTATTTTCTTGTAAATCTGGAAATTTTCATGCATGGTTGTTTTCAAAATTAAGCTGGCTTCAACTGTTACACAAAGCTCCAGGTAAGGTACTGTTTTCCAAACAAAAGGTCTTGATATTTTTTCTTATTTCTTGACAAAAACATATGTTGTGGGTACTCATTAGAGGCGCCTCATGTTTTCGTCAAGAAATAAGAAAAATGTTTATCAGGATACCCTCGTAGCTAGAGCTATGTTCATAGCTGTCATACCCATGAAAACTGAATTAACTGTCATCCCTCGTAAAGACGCTTTTTGCTTTTGAATAAAAGTATTTTGTTCTGATTGGCCATATCTTATCAGAAACCATTTGTCATTTCTGTTTCTGAGTTTGGTACCCTAAAATTAAATTTACCACCAAAAATTGGTCAGACCTATACAATTTCTATAGTGAAGTGATTTTTTTGTCTATAAGAAATATATTTTTTACTTCTGTTTGCTGAATTTGAATTATTGATGTTTCACAACAAGCAGAACTTGTTGAAAATCTTCCTCTAATATACCCACCCTACAGATTTCTGCATAATTTGCATTCACTTTTACTGTGGAAAAAGGTGAAAATATTTTATTTTTATGCCCGCACATCGGATGATGCCAGGGCATATAGTTTTTTGGTTTTCTGTATGTGCGTACAAGGGTACGTGCGTACGAATGTACATCCTTCTGTACGAATGTGTGTGTGTACGTACGTAAGTGATCCTGTTAGACTCCGGTTAAGGTATTTGTACCAGGTAGAATTTTGCAGTTTTATAGTCAGGTACCCCACCGTGGGAGCATCCGTGTACTGTGGACACATTTCTAGTTTAAAAACTAATGACTAGAAAAAAACTTTTGTGCATATGTAATTATAACAAATGGTTTTGCATTTAATCATGACAAAAGTATGCAATTTTACTTTTTTTTACCTCTCTTATCTAGAGTTATGTATATTAGCAATATCATGAAAAAATGGTATAAACCCAGGATAACAGATAAAGCACTTCCTTTTACCTGCTAGATAATTGATTTGGGATAGCTGCAGATAAGAGTGGGAATCAGGAAATTATTTTTTAGTTTTATTTCTCTACGAAAACTTCTTGTGGGCACTTATTAGAAGCACCTCACTGAGGTGCTTCTAATAAGTACCCACAATGTGTTTTCCTTGAGAAATAAGAAAAAATATCAATAATTTTTGGTTGAAAAAGTGCCTTATCTGGAGCCTTCCATATATTGTGATAACTGTAGTGCTTGTAAGAATTTACTTGAAAAGGCTATTGAAATGATGACCACAAAATATGTTTTTGTGGAGACAAAGAATAATATTTATCTGAATCTCCCTGTTATGTGGAGTGTCAGAAAGCCAGGGCCCAGTTGTTCAAAGCTAACGATGTGGTTAGTTAACGATTCGTTAAAATTTACATCAAGTGATACTCAAATATTCTGAAATTTTTTGCTGAAAAAATGTGAGTAGCTTTTGCAGTGCAAAAGCTACTCACATTTTTTCAGCAAAAAATATCTGAATATTGTATATTGAATCTGCTAAAACAGTTAACGAAATGACCCTTAATGGGCTTGTTAAGCTAACGACGCTTTGAACAACTGGGCCCAGGTAGTTATTTTGTCCTAAAACACCAACAAAGCATGTACACATACATCAAGGGAAATAACCATAGATAGACTTTTTCTCAAATTGTTCCAAATTATTTATCCTAAGTACTAGGAGAGAAAGGCCTGAGTGGACAAGTGTAGATGCAGATTAGACTGCAGAATAGTGCCTGATCACAGTCTACACTGTTTGCCATTCATCCAGCTGTTTTAGACACATCAGGAGCTGCAGGTAATAAAATAGATTGATCAAATTTTAACCCTTGTCCTGCTGAACCCAGACAGGCCCTGCTCTGCAAACAGTGTAGATCCAGATCAGTTGGCTTCTGAAGAAGCCAACTGATCTGGATTTGCAATGTTTGGCATTTAGTATGTGAAGTTGCATTAACAACCTGGATCAAGCATTCTAATTGGCTGAGAATTAGATATGGGCATGGCATCTTAATTTATTCAGCATGTCAAGGGTTAAAGAACAAGGATGGAAGGAGTTTAGATATCCAAATCTTTAGGGTAAAAACTTATGTTAGTTTTATATGTTCAATGATAATGAATTGTAGTGTAAATACTCTAAAAATTAGTCAGGAAAACATAAAAGACATAAGCAGAGTTCCAAATTCAGATTATTTACTTATTATAATTCAGATAAGGTTTTTTTTTGTTTCTCCATGAAAATATACATGTATGTTGTGGGTACTCATTAGAAGCATCTTGCAGAGGCACTTTTAATGAGTACCCAAACATGTTTGAGTGGAGAGATATGAAAAATATCAACACATTTTAGCTGAAATAAAAGAGTAATTATGGTATCGTTTGTTTCTTTTTTAGGGTTGGTGAAGGAGCAGAGGATGAAGATGAAATTCCATTGAACAAATTACCAGAAAATGGTCTCACCCCGAGTTTCTCTAATTATGGAAGTGCAACAAGTGTTAATAAACCAAAGATAGCCTTTACTGCAGAGGCTGATAGGATAACTGGAGGTGTTAAATATGACAATGTGAATGGAGGTGTGAATGGATATCCGAACAAGGGAATGGAAGCAGCAGAGACTGTGGACTCTGTTGTGCCAATAGAAACGATGGACCAGGGCAAGTTTATTGGTAAGTATCTTGGTGCAGTCTTAATGTTTTGTAAGATGTAGCCCTAGAGAAACCGTAAAAATATGCTTATAAGATGGAGATTTTTACTTAAAAATGACTCAGAAAATTCAGACATGAACAAGTCTTTAGCCATATCGGATTTTTAAGGCAAAGTCTGGTGGTGCGGATCATCAATGCAGATAGATTTCAAGCTATGGTGATGTTTACCTTCGAAACTTCCTCTGTTCCCTTGACAGGAATTTACTAATCCAGACAAAATCACAATAGGAAGTTAACTAGAAATGTGTCCACAGTACACGGATGCCCCCGCTGTGTGGTACCTGACTATAAAACAGCAAAATTCTACCTGGTACAAATGCCGTAACCTGAGTCTAACAGTATCACGTACATATGTACACACATTAGTATAGAAGGATGTACATTCGTACGCACGTACCCATGTACGGAAAACTAAAAAAACTATATGCCCTGGCATCATCCGATGCGGGGGCATAAAAAGTAGTTCCAAAATGTCATCCTGTCCCGATAACATTAGCCCTTGTCATGCTGAATAAATCAAGATGCCACACCCATTTCTAATTGTCAGCCAATCAGAGTACTTACTCCAGATTGTTGATATAAATTCACATACTGAAGGGAAATAGTGCAGATCCAGATCAGTTGGCTTCTTCAGATCTGGATCTACATTGTTTGCAGGCAGGGTATATCTGGGTTCAGCAGGACATGGGTTAATAAATTAAGTAAATTCTAGCTAAAATAATCATTAAGGACAAACTCGTTAATTGTTGTAGCAAATACATTCGTATGGTTGCTGCAAAAATGTGACAGTTTTTGCAAAAGCTACTCACATTTTTTCTGCAAAAAATGTCAATGTATTTGCCATATTTCAAGATAGGAATTTTGCCTTTACGTTAGCTGACAACTTCGTTAAGTTTTGAACAACTGGGCTCAGGAGTACTAATCATTTTCTGTCATACCCTTTTTAAAAGCTCACCTGAGCACGAAGTGCTCATGGTGAGCTATTGTGGTCAGTCAATGTCCGTCGTCCGTCGTGCGTCGTGCGGTGTCAACAATTGCTTTAAAAGCCTACTCCTCCTACACCCCTGGGCCAATTGACTTGATACTTGGTAGGAAGCATCGGGGTGACTTGTAGATAAAAAATAGCAAAAATCGTTCCAATCGGAAATCCAAGATGGCCGCCATGGCCACTATCTTGAAAATCTATTTTTCGCTTCTTCTCCTGAACCGAAAGGCCAATTGACTCCAAACTTGCTAGGAAGCATCAGGGTGACTTGTAGATCAAAAATAGCTAAAATCGTGCCAATCTGAATTCCAAAATGGCCACCATGGCCGCCATCTTGAAAATCTATTTTTCACTTCTTCTCCTGAACCGAAAGGCCAATTGACTCCAAACTTGCTAGGAAGCATCAGGGTTACTTGTAGATCAAAAGTAGCTGAAATCGTGCCGATCGGAAATCCAGGATGGCCGCCATGGCCGCCATCTTGAAAATCTATTTTTCGCTTCTTCTCCTGAACCGAAAGGCCAATTGACTCCAAATTTGCTAGGAAGCATCAGTGTGACTTGTAGATCAAAAATAGCTAAAATCGTGCCGATCGGAAATCCAAGATGGCCGCCATCTTGAAAATCTATTTTTCGCATGTTCTCCTGAACCAAAAGGCCAATTGACTCCAAACTTGCTAGGAAGCATCAGGGTGACTTGTAGATCAAAAGTAGCTAAAATCATGCCGATCGGAAATCCAAGATGGCCACCATGGCCGCCATCTTGAAAATCTATTTTTCGCTTCTTCTCCTGAACCGAAAGGCCAATTGACTCCAAACTTGCTAGGAAGCATCAGGGTGACTTGTAGATCAAAAATATCTAAAGTCGTGCCGATCGGAAATCCAAGATGGCCGCCATGGCCACCATCTTGAAAATCTATTTTTCGCTTTTTCTCCTGAACCGAAAAGCCAATTGACTCCAAACTTGCTAGGAAGCATCAGGGTGACTTGTAGATCAAAAGTAGCTAAAATCGTACTGATCAGAAATCCAAGATGGCCACCATGGCCGCCATCTTGAAAATCTATTTTTCGCTTCTTCTCCTGAACCGAAAGGCCAATTTACTCCAAACTTGCTAGGAAGCATCAGGGTGACTTGTAGATCAAAAATAGCTAAAATCGTGCCGATCAGAAATCCAAGATGGCTGCCATGGTGGCCATCTTGAAAATCCATTTTTCGCTTCTACTCCTAAACCCAAAAAGACATTGATTCTACAGTATAAACTAAAATTAAATCCTTCATAAAGAAATACAATCAGAATTATTCATGACTAAAAGCAATTTAAAAAAAGCAGCTGTGCATTTACCGACTGACATCAGTATCTATGCATTTACCGACTAACATCAGTTTCTGATGTTGGCGGTGATGATCCAAAAGCCAATTGACTCCAAACTTGGTAGGAAGCATTGGGGTGACTTATAGATCAAAAATAGCTAAAATCATGCCTATCGGAAATCCAACATGGCCGCCATAGTGGCCATCTTGAAAATCTATTTTTCGCTTCTTCTCCTGAACCGAAAGGCCAATTGACTCCAAACTTGCTAGGAAGCTTCAGGGCGACCTTTAGATAAAAAATAGCTAAAATCGTGCCGATCGGAAATCCAGGATGGGGGCCAATGCAGCCATCTTGAAAATCTATTTTTCGCTTCTTCTCCTGAACCGAAAGGCCATTTGACTCGAAACTTGGTAAGAAGCATTTGGGTGACTTGTAGATCAAAAAATAGCTAAAATCATGCCGATCTATAGCTAGCTTCTTCTCCTGCACCGAAAAGCCAATTGACTCCAAACTTGGTAGGAGACATTGGGGTGGCTTGTAGATCAAAAATAGCTAAAATCGTGCCAATCGGATATCCAAGATGGCTGCCACCGCCATGGCAGCCATCTTGAAAATCTATTTTTCGCTTCTTCTCCTGAACCGAAAGGCCAGTTGACTTGAAACTTGATAGGAAGCATTGGGGTGACTCGTAGATCAAAAATATCTAAAATCGTGCTGATCGTAAATCCAAGCTGGCCGCCATTTAGAGTTTGTTCAAATGATCATGCTCCATTGACTGGCATGCCATATATATTCTTCTTCAAAATTAAGAACAGCTTAAATGATGATCTTTTCATTAGTTGCGATGACAGGATTGGAAAAATGTTGCATAACATCTGCATATCTGCAGTGGCTATGTCACTCAGGTGAGTGACCCGTGGCCCGTGGGCCTCTTGTTACTCTAAATGTTTGGACACATTTTAAAATTTTATCATCCATAAGTGTCTGAAAACTGATAGCTGAGTGACAGTCAATGTAGATTCTGATCAGACACAGTGCATCAGCACCTCTAATTGGTATCACAGTGTATTTTTTGTAGAGAAATAAGAAAAACATCAATATGATTTGGTTGGAAAAAGTGTGTTATCTGGAGGTTTGGTCAGTTAGGTATTCTAATTATGATTTCAGGTTACAACAAGAATATTCACAAAAACACTGGCTTCAAACTAATGTGTCAGCAATTCTATGGGATGTTTATCAAGAAGTTAATTCACTCCAGACGGAACAAGGTAGTCACAGTTGTCCAGCTAATTCTGCCGATCCTCTTTACGATAATGGCTCTCGCTGTTGAAAAATCCATACCGAGTGTCGGAGACGAGCCTGCTTTACTTTTAAACTACCAGCCATTTTCTGACTTCATGGTTTCATACAGTGATGGTACAGTGGCAAACACGGACAATCAGGCACTGGCAAATGCTTACAAAACTCAGTTTGGTAGCACAGAAGATGTTAATCGGGTGACCTATTCCACCATGGATAGTTATTTTCTCAGTAAGAAGAGTGGGATTGGCAGTTCAACATTTAATTCTAAGTACATAGTTGCTGGAGATTTTCAGCACGGAACACCGACCGATGTAACGGCCCACTTTAATGACCAGCCATACCATGGTATTGCAATCTCTCTGCACTACATGATGAATGGAATGTTACACTATTTCATGGGCAGCAACTACAATATACAGACCACAAACCACCCATTCCCGAAGCGACTCAATGACAACACGAGAGCGGTATTTTTCTCCACCAGCGGAACAGGGTTTACCATTGCAATTAGTGTGTTGTTTGGAATGGCCTTCATGTCAACCAGTTTCATCATATTCTTGATTAAGGAACGAGCAGTCGGTGCCAAACATTTACAGGTTGTCAGTGGTGTTGGACCGGGAGCATTCTGGCTCTCCACTTATGTATGGGACATGATTAACTATCTTGTACCTGTGATTTGTATCCTGGTCGTGTTTGCTGCATTTGGTACAACAGCGTATGCGGCTGATAATCGGCTAGGAATTGTTTTCCTCGTATTCTTCTTGTATGGTTGGGCGGTCCTGCCATTTGTGTACCTTCTACACTACTTGTTTAAGGTACCAGCAACTGGCATGGTTGTGGTCTCCATGATCAATCTTGGCTCAGGTGAGTTTATTCTATAGTACACCTTAACCTCTTTGTAACACTGTTGTTGGGATCCAAAGCAAAAACTATTTTAGTTAAATAACCTTGTTGTATTAAAATGAAAATGCATAGGTTATAAAGAGAAAATGATCATTAATTGGCAAATTTTGGACGAGTTTTTCAAAAATCCATCATGTAAAAGGGCGGTATCTGGGCGGGTGGGCAGGCGCTCAGATGTCATCCTAGATTTACCTTTTGGTTAACCTTTTTATACGCTCGTTTGAAAAATGGGATGTATTATGTTATGGGGTATGGCGTCCGTCAGTCCGTAAACTTTTTTGTTTCCGGCTAACTCCTCCTACAGTTTACATCCAATCAAGCTGAAACTTGGAATATAGTTAGACCATGATGTGGAGCAGTGCATATTGTTTCGGGGTTACATTGCACCAAATGTTTGCAGAGTTATGCCCCTTTGAAAATTTCTATAAACTTTTCATTTCCGATTAACTCCGCCTACATTTTACATCCGAACAAGCTGAAACTTCATTTATAGTTAAACCATGATGTGGAGCAGCACATATTGTTTCGAGGTTACAGTCCACCAAATATTAGCAGAGTTATGCCCCTTTGAAAATTTCAGTAAACTTTTCGTTTCCGGCTAACTTCTCCTACAGTTTACATCCGATCAAGCTGAAACTTGATTTTTAGTTAGATCATGATGTGGAGCAATGCTTATTGTTTCAAGGTTACAGTCCACCAAATATTAGCAGTTATACCCCTTTGACTATTTCTATTAATTTTTCGTTTCTGGCTATATCCTCCTACAGTTTACATAGATCAAGCTAAAACTTCATGAATAGTTACACGATGATGTGGAGCAGCGCATATTATTTCAAGGTTACAGTGCACCAAATATTGGCAGAGTTATGACGCTTTGAAAATTTCTGTAAACTTTTCATTTCCGGTTAACTCCGCCTACATTTTACATCCGAACAAGCTGAAACTTCATTTATAGTTAGACCATGATGCAGAGCAGCACATATTGTTTCAGGGTTACAGTCCACTAAATATTAGCAGAATTAAACTCCTTTGAAAATTTCTATTAAATTTTCTTTTCCGGCTAAATCCTCCTACAGTTTACATCCGATCAAGCTGAAACTTCATAAATAGTTACACGATGATATGGAGCAGCGCATATTATTTCGAGGTTACAGTGCACCAAATATTGGCAGAGTTATGCCCCTTTGAAAGTTTTTTTTTTTTAAACTTTTTGTTGCTGCTGTTGCTGTGCAGATTTTTAACGCTACCAGGCACATAGAGGCAGCGGCGATTGCTATGATGTACATGTATTTGTACAGCCTTGCTTTCATGGATCACCAATGCATACTTGGTGCCACTGTCTGTCACTAAGCGCTGCCCTGTCCACTTTATACTCAACCCAAGGCACGTCAGGTATGAGCTAGGCGTAATAATGGTCTGAAAATTGTCTCGACCCGAGCAGGATTCGAACCCAGGATATCCCGCTTGAAAGTCGAGTGCGCTAACCACTAGGCCACCCAGCCCATATTGTTTAGAGGTAATAGTGTGCAAATTTTGATTTATTATAGGTATATTTTTTGCAAATAACTACAAGTTATGGCGATATGGGCAAGTTATTAATTATTTTTTTTTACATCTTTTTTTATTAGATTTGCAAGGAAATGTTGCCATTATTAAATCTTTATAAATACATTTATTAAATGATACAGAGTTAAGAAGCTTGACTAATATCAAAACTTATAAACATAATTCTTTTTGGATTTTTTTTTTTTTTTCATACTCTTCTGAGTTGGCTCCCTTGAAGAACAAAAATGAAATCAGTTTTAAACAAGTTAAAGCTTTACAAAAAAAAAATTCTTGCAGCATTTTTTTTTTTTCTTTTTTTGATTATTCATTTTTGTTTTGTTATTGTTTGGTTCGATATTGAAGTATAGGAAAAACAAATCAGCCAAAGGCTCATATGCGCTTATAATATAGCCATGCTTCTGCCGTGTGTCCTCCGTCCGAAAGCACTTCTCCCCTAGATGCAGCAAACTTCTCCCTATTTTTGCAGGAGAAGTGAAGTCACTTCTCCCTTAATTTCTGGGCCAGCTTGGACCCTTAGGTTATAGTTCACCAAATATCAGCAGAGCTATGCCCCAATGAAAAAAAAAAAAATTTTTTTATGTAATTCCACTTACAGTTTATATCCAGAGCACTGAATTATACAGGAGCCAGAGTATGTGCTACAACATATTACTTGCCACGGGCGTATAATACCCCGCTTGGCGAAGCTTTTGTTGAAAAACCCATCCATAATGCTGTTTGGCGTTTTTCTTGTCTATGTAATCTGTACATAAACAAAAATGTATAGTTTATGTAGACAAATGACCATAAATGGTCAATTAACTAAATAATCTATTTATGTTTGTTTGAATACATCACTTTTGAAATCCCCCTTTAAACAAAAATGTATAGATTATAGAGAAAAAATGACCATTTATGGTCTCTTTTTCCTATACTATATAGACTGTCTGAATGGAACTTCACATATTTGTTGAGAAATTAAAGCTACATTATTATGGCTAAGGACAATTACTCTGGCAGTTCCAGTTCTTGAGTTATCTGCCTTTGATATATCTCAAAACAGAGTTAAGCCTGTAGTTTCCTTACTGTATGGAATATTTGGATGAAAGTTTATAAATGTATAGAAGATTAAGGGCTATATATTGCAGCCTATGACTGCTCAAGTCTGCTAGGCAGACGATTCACATGAATGTCAAGCCTTATTTTCTCTGAAAGATAATAAAAAAAAAAAAAAAAAAAATCAAAGTGTTGTCTGCTGTATTTGTGATAAGTGCTTTAAGAGTTGAAATACAGTTGAACCTCAATGGCTCTAATGTCTTTGGGACCATAGAAATTTGTTCTAGACATGGGTAGTTCGAACCATTGAGCGTTAATCATGGTGCCAGGTCAGGAAGAAAATGGTGATAATTTAGGGAAATCTTGTGAATCTATAAAATGATAATGGTATGTTGAGTGTACTCATTAGAATTGCCTCAATGAGGTGATTCTAATTAGTACACACAACATACATTTTCATTATAAAATAGGAAAAATTCATAAACTATCCCTTAAGGTCACTACTGGTACTAATAACCGCAACTCTTGAATGACAAGGGAGATAATAAGGGTGGTTTTCGATTAAAACAGAGGAGCATTTTTTCTAGACCGGAGTATATAATTTCTAGTTTTAATTAAATCTGTTTCTGCGTAGTATGACCCGTCAACTAAACATATACTAGTGAAAACAAAACTGATAAATATTTTTCATCTGAACAAATAAAGGGAAAGAAAAAAATATTCTAACGTTGAATTGATTCTAACAACGGACGCTCTGCTCCGAACATTCGGTGTAAACAAACACACAAAATTTATTTACGTTTTTTTTTCGCGGGAAGTGTCACACGACGAACCGAGACTGTGAACACAGAAAACCAAGGATTGTTTTAGTGATATTTGAACGTGCTTCTCTCGATTTTTTTTTATTTATTTTGATAATTTTATATTTTTATGACGTGATTTTATCTACTTTTCTACATAGTAATTGGATTACACTCAAAATGTCGGAAAGATTGAGGCAAGGAGGCAGGTTCAAGAGAAAGGGGGGCTCATCAAGTCTTCTTGTATGAAAGTAGGGAAACAGAATATTCATGAGCTGTCTGTCTCAGGCCAAGGGGGTGTTTATGATAAAAAAAAAATCTTCTTAAATGTAATGTAATGAAAGGTCTATATATTATACCCGAATAAATTGCAATGTGCTCTCGCTAGCCTAACCCTTTCTAGACCTTTCAAAAGAGCTTTATTCCCTGACAGTGTCAATTTATTGCAAAAAAAAAACTGATACAATAAAAGAGGACAGAAAAAATCAGACAGGAAATAAAATAATTTACCTTCAGTTTTTCGGTCCCAAATTGAAGAGGCTGATCAAGCACTCAAGTATAAGTACTATGATCTATATGGGTAGGTCATTAAATTCCTTTGTTTGTCACTTTGCAAGAAATAGACAAATCGAAAGGTTGAAAATCTTCATTAGAACTCGTTGAAATTCAGCATGTTGACATTATTTTGTTATCTTTTGTAACACTTTACCGATTACGTCACAGTTACATGTAATGACGTAGGTAGGCAGTTTTCTGAGGAGGGCCTCAGTGGGGTAATTAAAATAAACACTTATGAGGCTCTCCCAGGGGCTTTGGGGAACAGGGGAATAAGGTCCTTTATTTCAGGGGAACAAAAGTCTAAAACTGAAGGAAACAGGGGGACAAAGACAATTTTTGGAACAAGGAACATAGTTAATCGGGATTTTGATTAGGGGGAACAAGGGAAAATGCCGGGGAAATTCTCAGGGAAACAAGGGAACAGGTACCCCCTCTGGGAGGGCTGACATGAATTTACAGTAAAGTTGAGGCAAAAATGCTTATTGACCCTGTTCCTTTACTTTCCCAAAGTTTTATTACTCTTTTGGTTTCAATGATGACAATGAAGTGGACGGGTCTTTTTTACACAATTTTTATATTTTATCAAGAACTAGACCTTTATTATGGTAATAAGCCATTATATTTAAGACATATTCATTTTGCCATGGCAACAGAAGTCTGAAATTAATTTGGTCAAAAAGTAACTTTTCATTTCTTACTGCGTATGGATATTGTACATGAGATTTTGTAAAATTTTGTTTCGTATTTTATGGTTATCTTTAGAAATTAACTCTGTGTATGATGTAGCATTTTGACTAACCCCTATTGTATTTTCAAAAAAAAAAAAAAAAAAAATCAGGTCACGTGTGCCTAATAGTGTACAGGAGTAGTCAAGATTCTAGCTATGATGTATTTATGTTCCAATGCGAGTGTTAACCGCAGGAAAAAAAAAAAAAAAGCTTCTGGAGGTACAGAAAAGCCGTCGCTAAAAACATTTGATGATCCTGATCCTTTATTTCCAAATTATTAGTTTTTTGGTTTCCATGACAACAATCAAATGGATAGGTCTTTTGCAAAAAATTCTTACATTTTATTGAGAACTACTCATGGAAACTTTTTGGTTAAATTTTGTTGTTGAAACGTATTGATTGGTATGACCATAAAGTCCTTTTTTATGGTAATTTTCCATTGTGTTTAATTTTTTTTTTTTGGTTGCCATGACAACAGAAGTTTAAAATTAATTTGGTCAAAAAGAAATCTTTTTATTCATACTGCGTATAGATGTTGTATGTCAAATTTTGTAAAAATTTATATAATATTTTCATAACTATCTTTAGAAATTACTGAGTATGAGGAGGTGGGTGGGGTAACTGCCTGTTGTATTATCAGAAATTTTCCAGGTCACATGTTTCTTACCGTGTACAGGAGTAGCCAATATGCTTAATATTGTTAAAGCAACGACTGGTCACAGAATATACAGATTAAGAGAATCGTTATGAAATTTATATCCATAATAGTTATCATTTTCTCTATAATTGCTTTTTTTATGATTTAGAGGGTAGGGGTAAATAAAAGTTAATACCATTCAAACGACATGGTGGCTCATCTTCATACTCTGTCAGAATACAACTAATACATAGTTTGATCTGTTGCAAAAGTTTAAAGGAAATCTATTGTTAGGAAGTATGTTACATATTAGTATCGTCAGTATATGCTTGTTAAAATTGATGTGATTTTGTCTGAATTTTCTAGTTTGAAAATGAGAAATAAAAAATATGCACTTGTATTCGGTGAAACTTTTGTGTGTTTTGCTCTGGTTATTCCTTTGAGGTAAATCACTTACAGTAAAAAAAAGATTTTACCCTATATTAATGAACTAATAACAAATTTTTGCATGTTAGTAAAATTTTACCAAAATGGCCATAGTAGTAAACATAGTAGGGTTCTTTAAAGAGCCTTAACTGGTAAACCAGATGGTAACATGGCTATTTTATTGACTTAAAATAGTCAAAATAAAACACAAAACTGAATAATAAAATAAGAAAAAAATTTATTGTTGGGAAAAAAATAAGGGTCAGGTGTCAGTAGTGACCTTAATATTTGTTTTCTTGAGCTGTCTTAAGAACTTCCTAGCGACTCAAAAATGAGTTTGAATTAGCCACGGTAAACGAGTCATCAGTTTTCTAATCATTAACCCTAGTCCTGTCCTGCTGAACCGGGATATACCCTGCCTTTGCAAACAGTGTAGATCCAGATCAGTTGGCTTCTGAAGAAGCCAACTGATCTGGATTTGCTCTGTTTGCCATTAAGTATGTGAATTTGTATCAACAATCTGGATCAAGTTATCTGATTGGCTGAAAATTAGAAGTGGGCATGGCATCTTAATTTAAACAGCATAACAAGGGTTAAGGTTTTACTGTATTGCTAATATTTCAGGTCTGGTATGCCTCCTGGCTGTGTATGTTTTGAGTATACCTCAGCTGGGAACCGAGGATATAGGCAAAGCTCTAGAATGGATCTTTCTCATTGTGCTCCCGAACTTCAACTTGGGATCTGCTCTCATGGACATGTATACAAACTCAGGGTTCAAGGACACCTGTGAGGATTACAATTATAAATTCGCGTGTGCAGTTCTACCATCTAATGCAACATTTGGATGTTGTTTTCCAGGTTAGTATATAGGGTTTATGTTACATCTGGTTACACCCAGTTCATATCAGTGATACATGAACAACCTAGACAAAGTAAAGAGTCTTACCTATCCATGTAAAAGTCATACTAGACGTACACATTCTTCTCTAACGAGAAGACTAACCACTTTGTATTGCCGGCCTCAATGGCTCAGTTAGATGCGCGTCCAACTGGTGATCAGGAGGTTGCGGGTTCGACATTCTTTCTTGGAGATTGATCATGAGATACTTTCTATGGTCATTCTCTCCCTTCAGCTGATTCAAGAAGAGCAGTTGTCAGTTTATTGGGAAAGAATATGCACAATACTGGCTAACTGCTCAGAGGACTAAGCCTGCCCAGTAGAAGTGTGGTTAGGTAAACTGACCACACTCACCATGATCCTGTTGGGTTGACTGGGCCTTAAAACCTCAACACAAACAGGGTCATAATTTGAATCTGTAATAAGCCATATAAGGTGAAACTTTCTGATCGACTGCATTGAATTCTCTCGTATACAGCGTCAATTTTTCCAGACAAATGACTTGAGTGACAAAATTTTCTTTGTTTTTAAAACAAAATAACCTTGTTACCTTGTTAAAATGGCTATAATGATATGAGTCAGGTGTACATGAAAGTATATACAGCATTTTAATACTAAACCAAATTTGTATACCATTTTGATGAAAATGATCCTCATGTGTTGACACATCATTAAACCTGAACTCCTTCTCATCAACATCAACAGCTGGCCTTGGTGGCTCGGTTAGATGCGGGTCGGTAACATTCTTTTGTGGAGGTTGATCATGATGTATTTTCTATGGTCATTCTCTCCCTTCCACTGATTCAAGAAGGGCAGTTGTCAGTTTCTGGCAAAAGAATATGCACAATACTGGTTAACCGCTCAGAGCACTAATCCTGCCCAGTAAAAGTATGGTTAGGTAAACTGACCCCACTCGACATGACCCCATAGGGTTGACTGGACTGTAAAACCTCAACACAAATAAATCATCAACATTTGCAATACTGTGTACTACAAATTTTATTTAATGTGACTAGGTTGCCTAGCAGACAATGCCTATCAAATGTCAAGCCTTATTATCTACGAGAAGAATAAATAAATAAAATATTGTTTGCTGCTGTTATAACTGGCATTTTAAGAGGAATGGATATACGTTCAAGGGTGACAACTCTGTACAGATTGTTTTGCTTCCCTACTGAAAAGGGGTCTATTCTAAAAGGAAAGAATTTGCTCCCTCTAGGAGCAATTCTTTTCTTTAAGAATTAACCCCTTTTAGAAGGAGCTAGGTGTGCAGGAAAGCAAACAGGAAATCACAAAAGTTGTCTCCCTTGTAAAAATGGCGGAAAGTCAACAGTGTACCTGGTCCTCATAACTCTTTGCATGCTGGGTGAAAATTTCAGCGGAGGACATTTTGAAATATTTTTCTTATTTTTCCTAGAAAATAGGATCTGACACTTCATGCAACAATATGCATTCTAGGAAAAATATCATCATTTTGTCATCAGCTGAATTTACCCATATAATGGAAAGCATTTAGGGTTAAAAATACTATATTTTGCTTGGTTACAGACAGATGTGGTAGTACTTGTTTTACCTTCTACGACAATTTTCTGAGCTGGGAAAAACCTGGTATTGGTCGGCAGGTGATCTTTATGGCTTTCCAAGGGCTCCTGTACTTTGGTCTGGTTCTGATGGCAGAGGCTGGTATCTTCACTAGAGTCTGGGCTAGTATCCAGAATGAGCCGAGTGCTGTTGGGTCCACGCCAGATGTCCGACTGTCGCGTACAAGCTCGGTGTTTGGACATGTGGAAGATAGTGATGTAGCAGAAGAGAAACACAGAATACAAGACACGCCAGTGGAGACACTGCAGCAGACAGACTCTATCATTCTAAAGGTACAACAGGAAGTTCTCTTGAATGAAGCGAGAGAATTAATATATGTCATCCTAAATATAAGGATGTATTTAACACAGAACTTGTAAAGGAGGATTATTTGATGATAGTTCTGGGATAATTTTTTCCAGGTCTCCAAAAAAGACAAATGTTATGGTACTCATTAGCAAGGCACTTCTAATGAGTGCCCACAACATATATTTGTATGGAGAAATAACAAAACCCATGATTATCACCTATATTATAATATAATTTCAATTTTTATTAGCTCACCTGTCACATAGTGACAAGGTGAGCTTTTGTGATCACATTTTGTCCGTCATCCATTGTGCGTGCATGCATGTGTCCGTGCATCCCTCTGTAAACAATTTCTTCAAACGACTTCTCCTCCTAAACCACCGGTGGGTGGTTGGGTGGTGCGAAGGTGTCATGTATCTTTTGTCACCCGGGGCGTCCAGCTGATATTGGCTGATAGTTGGGCAAGGCCTGCTATCCTTGTAGCAGGTAAGGGTAGGGAGGCGATGTTTTTATTTCTTCTGTTTCTTCACTTTCATTCCTGTTTCTCTTTCTTCCCTGTCCCTCCCTTTCATCTCTTCTGCTATCTCTTCTGTCTATTTTCTCCCTTTCTCTGGGAGACGACACAAAATGACCCACAAGGGTTGACGTGTCGTTAAACCCCAACTCAATCAAATCCTAAACCACCGATTGGATTTTGACCAAACTTTACAGGAATGATCCTTGGTTGGTCCTCTTTCAAAGTTGTTCAATGGTTCCGGTCTATTGCACATCTAGGTCACAGGAGCTAAAAAGATTTTTTAACTGAAAACTTAAAAAATCTTCTTGTCTGACACCAGACGGCCCAGGTCTTTGATATTTGGTATGTAGCTTCATCTACCAAAGTTGTTCAAATTATAGCCCTGGGCCCAGTTGTTCAAAACTAACGATGTCATTAGATAACGATTTGGTAAAATTAACATCGAGTGATACGCAAATATGCTGAAATATTTTGCTGAAAAAAATGTGAGTAGCTTTTGCAAAGCTACTCACATTTTTTCAGCAAAAAATATCAGAATATTGTATATTGAATCCGCTAAAACAGTTAACGAAATTACCCTTAACAAGCTCGTTAAGCTAACAATGCTTTGAACAACTGGGCCCTCGTGTCAAAAATGGCCCCGAAATAGGGGTCACTTGTTTTACATAGACCCATATAGGGAAAAACTTTAAAAATCTTCTTGTCTGAAAGAAGAAGGCCCTGGCCTTTGATATTTGATACATAGCTTCACCCAGTGGACCTCTACCAAGATTGTTCAAGTTATTGCCCTGGGGCTGATATGTTTTATATAGACTTATATAGAGGAATCGGTCAAAAAAGGCCCGGTACATAGATTCACCTAGTGAACCTCTGCCAACCTCTGCCAAGATGTAAAATTATAGGCCTGGTGCCAAAAATGCCCCCCCCCCCCCTCCCCCCTTGGGCCGACATGTTTTACATAGACTTATATAGGAAAAAAAAATCTTCTTATCTGAAAGTGCAAGGCCTAGGCCTTTGATTTTTGGTATATAGCATGGCCTAGAGATCCTCTGACAAGAGTGTTCAAATTATGCCCCTGGGGTGAAAAGAGGCCCCACCCATAGTGGGATGGGGTCACTTGTTTTACATAGACCAAAAAGCCATTAGCTGTGATTAGGCCTAGGACTATCAAACTAATAGGGAGGATGGACCTGAAGAGTAGATGACCTTTAGTACCAAAAAAGCTTACAATTCTGTAATGTTTATGGTTAGGACCCTCAAACATATTGGAGATGTTGATCCTCACCAGTAGATGATCCTGAGGGCAAAGGTCAAGGTCACCAGGATCTTTAGTACTAAAAAGCTTGATAATTTGGGGGTGGTGGGGGTGTAACTTCCCCTATATGGCATAGTACAGATGTGCGTGCCCCCTTTTTCAGTGCTGCCAAGTGTATGATTAGCCCCTTTTTTTTCAGGCAAAAGTATATGATTGACCCCAGTTTTCTGGATTGGTATATGAAAGGCCCCACTTTTTGTTGCACCTGCTTGTAGCAGGGTGCGATATAGGCTTCCGCTTTTCCATCCATCCGTCTGTCCATCCGTCCGTCAACATTTATGTCGACGTTCGACATTTATGTCAAAGTTAGTATTCTAATCAACTACAAGACTAAACAACCATCAAACCTTGCATGAAACATCTCCCTGACCTCCTGACTTTGGGATATAGGCATCCGCTTTTCCGTTCGTCTATCCTTTCAGCCGTCCATCTGTCAACATTTGTCGAAGTTTGACATTTATGTCAAAGTTAGTATTCTAATCAACTACAATTCTACAACAACCATCATACCTTGCATGACACATATCCCTGGACTCCTCACTTGGCAGGTACATTGACCCAGTGACCTTAACCTATATTTCAATGTCAGCATACATCACCTCAAGATATTATAAGCCTTATTTGAGCGGTTCACCGCGAGATCGACCTTCAAAAGAAAGACAACTAGGAAAAAAAAAAATTGTTTGAAACAGACTATAGCTCGTCCTAGTTGTCCCCCCTACCAAGCGTCCTGTTTCTAGGTGACCAAGGTTGGGTACCAGTTATGCACTGGTTCCCTTCCGTCCACGCCACCGTAAGCAACCAATCAGGACGCGCCAGGTATATTCCCGCCAAAGCACGCACCAAGCGTGCGGCACGCCTAACACATGCGGTAGACATTGTTACTATAAAGGGTAGACGCAAGGTAGAAAACATTCCTATTTTTTGGTCGCTTGCGAGGTCAGCACCTTCTGTATAGATTACGACGTTTGGATTTGGAAAGAAGTATTTTTCGCTAACAGATAAGTCTGTATCTTTATTTTCACTAAAGCTTTTCTTTGTAGCCCATATCAGTAGTAAGATGTTGTGCATTAATTGCAAGCAAACTAAACTTCCGGCAGACAGCCATGTTTTATGCGTTAGATGTTGCGGGTGTTCGCAGCTATCTCCTTGTGCCAGGTCTGCCAATTGGGCTTCAGAGATCTGGGAAGAATTATCCCACTTCCCCTCTTATGTATCTTCTGGTCGGGAGCAGGCTCAGGGATTCCCTTCTAGTACTCTGGTGAATAATTTTCAATTGAACTCTGGGCCTGCTCCAGCTTTGGAAAACAGACGTAGGGGACCCCAGGTCGCCGTTACCGTCTCTGGTAATGAATGCTTGACTAGGGGACCTCGCCCCGCCCCCAGCGATGCTTCCCGACGGAAGGCAACGCAGGGGGCGCTGGCGAACCCCTGTTCCGGCGGAAATTCCGAACCTAGGTACCTGCCGGGTTATCGTACACCTTATAGGTATGTTAACTCGGCGGCCTTTAATACGGCGGGCAGATTCCCAAGTAATGTAACTGTACCTTCCTCTCAATTTTCTTGGCAGGAAGGCGCAGATCAGGGGGCCTTTTATTGGCCATATTTTTATCCCTGGGGTTCTTGGGGTGGCTTTAGTGGGTATGATTATTACCCCAACTTATATTTGCCCTGTCCCGAAGCCATTCCAAGCTCGTCCAGTTCAATTACTAAGACTGTTTCCCAGGAGAATGGTTCTCTCCCTTTAGTTGCTGGCATTCGTACCACACCAAATATCCAGGTTACAGGATCTGTTTCTCATACTACTCCTGCGGTGAGTTCATTTAGGAATCCAAAACCTATTCAAAGTGGTATGGCCAAAGTATCTCTTTCCACTGTGCCTACTATTAGTAAGGCTTCTCAACATAATAATACTAGAGCCATTCCGACTTGTTCGGGTATTATTTTTCAGGAAGGTTCATTTTCAGATTCCTTAATAGCGGAACCAGTTATTGGTACTACCAACTTGGGTAGAAGTAGAAATAGTAAGAATAGACTGGGTACCTCCTCCACATCATCTGCTGGTCTCTAGATCGGGAGATAGCTCACCAAATTTTCAGTCTTTGGGGTACTCCTCAGTTAGATCTTTTCGCCACCAGATTAAACCATCTTCTGCCCCTGTTCGTTTCTCCAGTACCGGACCACAGGGCTTGTGCAGTGGATGCTATGTCACTAGAATGGAAAAACCTATTCGCATACGCATTTCCTCCATTCAAACTTGTTCCCCTGGTTCTAAACAAGATAAGGGATTCCAACAGTCGGTTCATTCTCATAGCCCCGTGTTGGCCTCAGAGGAGCTGGTTTTCAGTCATTCTGAGTCTCATAATAGACTTTCCCAGGGAACTTCCGGTTCATCGGGGTTTGGTATCACAACATCAGGGAAAAGTACTCCATCAGAATCCAGCTATGTTGCATCTTCACGCTTGGAAGTTGTCAGGAGTCAAATCAGAGGTAGACACATTTCTGAATTCGCTACCCAGTGTATCTCTCAATCCCGCAGAGAGTCTACGCTCAAGGTCTACTCTGCGAGGTGGAAGATATTCTCGGATTGGTGTTTGCAAAGGGAAGTTAATCCTGTCGATCCCGCTTTAAATGATTTGGTAGATTTTTTTTGCTACCTTTTTGACACCCTGAAATTATCGGTAGCTTCTATTAAAGGCTACCGCTCCGCCATCTCAAATACACTGAAATTTTCCAAATCAGCAGACTGTATGTCGGACCCAATCATTTCAGATCTTATTAAAGGTTTTGCCCTGAGAAAACCGGTTTCCAGATCTCTTACGCCCAAATGGAATTTGACTTGTGTTCTTTGGTCTCTTAATAAAGCTCCTTATGAACCGCTAAAGACTGCTGACATCAAATACATCACGCTTAAAGCAGTGTTTCTTCTTACTTTTGCGGCTGCTAGAAGAAGAAGTGAGATTCATGCTCTGTCAATTGAGGAAGGCTGTTTTAGGTATGACCGCAACTCGGATTCCATTACCCTCCTCGCACAACCTGGGTTTTTAGCAAAAAACCAGCTTCCAGAGTCATTACCAGAACCTATTGTTATTCCAGGTCTTTCTCAGTTTTGTGGTTCTGATACGGATGATAGGCTTTTGTGTCCGGTCAGAGCTCTTAGAGCTTATTTGTCCAGAGTGAAAGCTAAGAGATTGGGAAGGAAGAGACTGTTTTTACCACTGAAGGGCTCTAAAGATATTTCACCTTCCACTATTTCTCGTTGGATCTGTGACGTTATCAAACTAGCTTATGCAGATTTATCATCTTCGGATCTGTCATTCATGAAAATCTCGGCTCATGAAGTTAGAGCTTTGTCTTCATCTTGGGCTTATTGGAATTCTGTCGCCCTTGAGGATGTGGTAAGGGCTGCATATTGGCGTACAAATAGTACCTTTTCTTCATTTTACCTTAGAGATTTGGCCCCAATTAGGCAGGATACATCGTCATTGGGACCTCTCGTGGCGGCGCAGTCTATTACTGGCTGCCATCGTTCTGTATCTTAAGTCTCTTCACAGTATTTTAAGCCTGCTTGAATCCGGTGTGAAACTTTTCTTCAAAGGGTCTGTCTTATTCTTCTCCATCAATGGATATTGGATTTCGACCTGCAAGCATACCTACAATGTAAAAATATTCCCCTAAAAAATACTATGAATTACCAGGGGACTGCTGAACTTCACCGGATTCCAACATGGGTGAGTAGAGATTTATACTATTTTTATTATTACCTACCCACCTATGCTTATTATTCAGGCTTATAATATCTTGAGGTGATGTATGCTGACATTGAAATGAAATTTTTAAAGTAAAATTAATTTCAATTAAAGCATACTCACCTCAAGATATTATCAAATGTCCCTCCTCCCACCCCGCTTTCATTGTTAAATTTTATTGCTCCCAAAAAATAGGGATGTTTTCTACCTTGCGTCTACCCTTTATAGTAACAATGTCTACCGCATGTGTTAGGCGTGCCGCACGCTTGGTGCGTGCTTTGGCGGGAATATACCTGGCGCGTCCTGATTGGTTGCTTACGGTGGCGTGGACTTAAGGGAACCAGTGCATAACTGGTACCCGACCTTGGTCACCTAGAAACAGGACGCTTGGTAGGGGGGACAACTAGGACGAGCTATAGTCTGTTTCAAACAATTTTTTTTTTTCCTAGTTGTCTTTCTTTTGAAGGTCGATCTCGCGGTGAACCGCTCAAATAAGGCTTATAATATCTTGAGGTGAGTATGCTTTAATTGAAATTAATTTTACTTTAAAAATTTCATTTCCGGCTCCAGTGACTTTGACACAATTTACGTTGACCTTCCAGATCTTCTCAACTATAAGGCGTACAACTACCAAACCTTGCATAGTGCTTCTCCTAGATGTACTGATTCGGTAGGTACCTTGGCCCAGTGACCTTGACTTATATTTTGCGCTCCATTGACTTTGACACATTTTGCATCAGTGTTCGATATCTCCTCAGCTATAAGGCCTACAACCATCAAACCTTGCAAAGTACTTCTTCTCAATGTACTGACTTGGCAGATACCTTGACCTATATTTTGGCTGCAGTGACTTTGATATAATTTACATCAATGTTCCAGATCTCCTCAAGTGTAAGACCTCTAGCCACCAAACCTTGCATAGTGCTTCTCCTAGATGTACTGACTCGGCAGGTACCTTGACCCGGTGACCTTGACCTATATTTTGTGCTCCAGTGCCTTTTACATATTTTATGTCGACATTCAATATCTCCTCAACTATAAGGCCTACAACCACCAAACCTTGCATAGTGCTTCTCCTCAATGTACAGACTCTGCAGGTACCTTGACTCAGTGACCTTGACCTATATTTCGTGCTCCATTGACTTTTACACCTTTTACGTCGCCCTTCCATATGTCCTCAACTATAAGGCCTTCAACCACCAAACCTTGTATAGTGCTTCTTCTCGATGTACTGACTCGGCAAGTACCTTGACCCAGTGTCCTTGACCTATATTTTGCACTCCAGTGACTTTGACATATTTTACGTTGACGTTTGATATCTCCTCAAATATAAGACCTACAACCACATAATAATGCATAATGCTTCACCTCATTGTACTGGCTTGGCAGGTGCCTTGACCCGGTGACCTTGACCTATATTTGACACATTTTACATTGATGTTTGATAACTCCTCAACTATATGGCCTACAACCACCATATCTTGCATAGTTTTTCTCCTTGATGTACTGACATGGCAGGTACCTTGACCTGGTGACCTTGACCTATATTTCACGCTCCAGTGACTTTTACACATTTTACGTCGACATTCCATTATCATTGGGCTGTATAATACGAAAAGTCAGTGCTGAAGATATAGCCATTAGAGGGAATGGCACTGGCCTGGAATATATGTGCCCCACTAGGCACTTTGTCTACATTTTTTCAACCCAGTTTTACAACCAAGCACTGCTAAGAATGAAATAAACTTATTTAATAACCACGTTCTGATTGTGGCTCCTGTGGCTTTTGCCCCAGCAGGTGCGACGACGCCTTCCGCGGAATTCTTGTCTGATGTATCCCGGTACATGCACATATCTTTCGTTCAGAGATTTTTTTGAGGCTGCTTGTTCTCTTGGTACTCAATGAATTGACTGCGATAGTTGTCTAACTACCAGCAATAAATGGGTGTGAAATTCAAAGGGCAGTATATGAATGGGTCAACATTTCATACGATCTAGTATATGAATGGGTCCGTTTTTTTCAAAGGCCAGGTATATGAATGGGGTAGGTTTCGAAATACTGGCTCGAACACCCGTACCACAGTTACCCCCAAGTTACCCCCCCCCTCCCACCTCCGAGTGACCTCTAATACAAAACAAGCTTGTAACTCGGCAATGCTTGGATCTAGGACCCTCAAACATAGTGGGGATGTTTCTTATGACTAGAAGATGACCCTGAGGGCAAAGGTCATGGTCAAGGTCACCATGACCTTTAGAACTGCATCTCTTTTAGCAGTGCTATGTATAACATGATTGAGGTGAGCGATAGGCCATCATGGCCCTCTTGTTTATTGAGATACGTCCCTTGTAAATATTTTCATACGGAACATGTTCCTTGCATAGCTCAAAAACTGTAAAGCATTATCGGATGATATGCAGAGAAAAGAAACTATAACTATGTACATTGATGGATATATGCCCCTTTGTAAATATTTCTAGTATTTTTTTTTTCTGCTCCATAATTGTAAAATGATTAAGTAATTTTACATATTATGATATAAATATAAAGCATCATGAGACACAGTGCAGAGAATAAAAGCTCATAGTTTCAGATAAGTGGGGGTGTCATTATTATAGTTTTCTTATTCCTCGATATGTCATCTGATGAAAATGAGAATTGTATTTTAAGCCAATCATGGTACACAGAAGTAGCCAAATAATTAATCATCACCACTCTCTTAGCTAATTCAGCAGATGACAAATTGGTGATATTTTTCTTGTTTTTCCAAGAAAACAGGATTTGACATTTCATGCAAATTGTTGCCATTGAGTACCCACAACATATGATATTTTTTTTTCCCAGAAATAAGGATTTGACATTTTATGCAAATTGTCTCCATTGGAGACAATTTGCATGAAATGTCAAAACCTGTTTTCTGGAAAAAAAAATAAAAAAGACATTAATATGTCATCTGATGAAAATTTTTTCCAGAGTGCTAAACATTAGGATAAGTGCTTTTATTGAGTACCCACAACGTATGATATTTTTCTTGTTTTTTTTTTGTTTCTGTTATTCATTAGATGCACCTCAGTGAGGCACTTCTAATGTGTACCTACAGCATATATTTTTTTGTGGAGAAATAAGAAAACTATCAATACTTTTCCATTGGAAAAAAAAAAAAAAAAAAAAAAAATGAAATAAAATTCCCGCCTTATTTGGAGCTATGAAGAGCTGTAACACATTATGAAAACATGTCTATTCAAATGTATTGAAAATTTCATCACCAAAAACTGAAAGTGTCACATAAAAATTCTGATATTTTTTTTCATATTTCTGCTCGAGACATAGTTTGTGGGTACTCGTTAGAACCGCCTTGCCGAGGCGGTTCTAAGGAGTACCCACAATCTATGTTTTTGAGTAGAAATAAGAAAAATAATGTATATCCCTGTAAACCCCAGTTTTACTATACAAAAGTGGGGTTTAAGGGGGCCAAAATTATATAGGTATGTTTTTGTGATGAGTTATTCTATGTACATATTAATGGAGTTATTCTGTGGTGTCTGATTTGGGTCTACACTGTTGGCTAAGGCCTATCAATATTAATACTTAGGGTAAATACAGTATGGCCCATTGTACAAAATTTCATAGGCAGGCTGTAGTTTCTGTTCTTTTAGACTGAAGGGCTGGCCTCATAGGCTCAGTCTGATGTGCATCCGACTGGTGATCAGGAGGTTGCGGGTTCGATACCCACTGGGTCCGGCAACATTCTTTTTTGGAGAGTGATCATGAAATATTTTCTATCGTCATTTTCTCCTTTCCACTGATTTAAGAAGGCAGTTGTCAGTTTCTGGGGAAAGAATGTGCACTAATACTGTTTAACTGCTTAGAGGACAAAGCCTTTCCAGGAAAAGTGTGGTTAGGTAAACTGACCGGCTTGACATGACCCTTATGGTTTGGCTGGGCCATAAAACTTCAACTCAATCAATTAATTTAGACTGAAGGCACATTACCAAAATTTAATGGGATTATATGGGGGGCAGGGGGCATGTTATTAGTTCTCCTTTTCTCCACTGTCATTCACATACTCCTGTCTCCTCTGTATGTTTCTCTTCTACTATGTCCTCTCTCTTTCCCCCCTTTCTTCACTTAAACTGACCCACAAGGGTTGATGTGTCAAATCACAACTTAACAATACCAAATTATACATCTGAGGGCTGACAATGTATCCCTGCAAAACTTGTCTTATTGTCAATACTTCAGGAGTAATTTCCCTTGATGTGTAATCCCATGAAAGACATTTCCAAACAGAAGTATACTATATTTAGCTTAATTTTTTTAAAAGACAGGCCTGAGCAAACAGTGTAGATCTGGATCAAATGCCTCAGAATGTGGCATCTGATCCAGGTCTGCACTGTTTGCCACTCCTGCACCTATTTTTAGACACATCGGGTGGTAGTAAAGTGGACTTGCCCAAAGTTGAGGACAAGTATGGTAAGAATAAGGTATCCAAATGTATGTACTTGAGATGAATATGGTAAATGTCGTAAAATTTCGTTAATCAAAGTGGCTGACAAAACGGCATATGCAAACAGTGCAGGCCAAGATCAGACTGCTCCTGAAGGAGCTGTCTGATCAGGGTCTACACTGTTTGCCATTTCACTAAGTATTTTAAGAAACATCTGCATAAAAAGCAAAATTCTGGCCAAAAAGTACGGAATAAATGTTTGAAATTTTAGGACATTACTGTACTCTAAAATGATGTCATTCTGACAATGTCTAGCGCATATGAACTATGACATCAGAAAATGTACCTTTGGACATGTGCGTCCAGCGAACATTTGCAGCCTGACCAGAATCTTCACTCAGCATAATTTTTGGTCATGCAAAGTCTCTTCATGTCGACAATGAAGACTCTGATCAGACAGCCATTACGAAAACACGCTTATTCAAATATACTGAAAATTTCACCACCCAAAACTGAAAACTTTCAGATAAAAATTCTGATATTTTTTTCTTATTTCTGCTCAAAACATAGATTGTGGGTACTCGTTAGAACCGCCTCGGCGAGGCGGTTCTAACAAGTACCCACAATCTATGTTTTGAGCAGAAATAAGAAAAATAATGTATACCCCTGTAAACCCCAGTTTTACTATATAAAAGTGGGGTTTAAGGGGGTTGAAATTATATAGGCGTGTTTTCGTGATGACAGATGGGCAGGCTAATTTGATTCTTCGTTGGGTGCACATGTCGGAATGTACATTTTCTCACGTTTGTTTTTTTCAGAACATACACAAATACTATGGCCAAGGCAACTTTCACGCTGTCAAGAACATAAGTATAGGAATACCAAAAGAGGAATGTTTTGGACTTTTGGGTCAGAATGGAGCAGGAAAGACAACCACCTTTAAGATGTTGACTGGTGATGAGATTGTTTCCTCTGGGAATGCTTACCTGGATAGATATTCTGTTAAAAGTGATATTAAGAAGGTAAGTGAGAGACATTTGCAGAATGGTAAGATAAGGAGGTAAAAAAAATGGTAAAGAAATCGAGGATATGCCATCGTATCTATAGCTCAAGATGAGATGTTGTTTTGTTGTTGTTTTTCCAACCTCAATGGCTCAAACATATTTGAACCACGGAAATATGTTCTAGACATGGGTAGTTTGAGCCACTGATGATTAATAGTACAGCCAGGTCAGTAGATGGCTTTTTAGTCTTCTATCAAGTAATGGTATGTTGAGAGTTCTCAGTGAGGCAATTCTAATGAAGTTCACACAATATATATTTTATGATAAAATAATAAAATTTCCCTAAAATATCCCTAAATACATGTATTTGTTTTCTTAAGCTATCAAAAGGATTTCCTAGGGAATAAAAAAATGAGTTTGAATCAGCCAAGATAAACGAGTCAACAGTGTTTGAGTCTTTGAAGTTTATCTGTGCATACATGTATTGAGATTTTTAGACTATTGAGACGTCTTATTTTTCCACAAAAAAACGTAGTACTCTTTAGAAGTGCCTCAGTGAATAAGAAAATTGTTTACTTGAGGATATCACACTTAGCTAGAGTTATAAAAGAGATAAAAATCTGTTAAAGAAACTAAAGATATGCCATCATATCTGTCATTCCAGAATGAGATATTTTTTGTTTGTTTGTTTGTGTTTTATTTCAGCCAGTGTATGGAGATTTTTTTTATTATTTTTCCACGTAAACATAGGTTGTGGGTATTCATTAGAAGTGCCTCGGTCTTATCTAAAGCAATCTAAGGCGACAAAAAAAAAAAAAAAAAAAAAAAAAAAATGGTAAAGAAACAAAAGATTTGCCATCATGTCCATAATTCCAGATAAGACATTTTTATTTTTAACCAAAAAGTATTGAGATTTTATTTATTTCTCCACAAAAACAGAGGTTGTGGGTATTCATTAAACAAATGAAATTTTGTAGTCACAGAACGAGCTTTATATGTACATGAAGACAGTTACAGTTCAAGGCTATACAAAGCTACTCAGAACATTTCTTGCTTGCATTTAATTGTATTTCCCATTACGAAAACATGCCTATTCAAATATATTGAAAATTTCACCACCAAAAACTGATATATTTGAGATAAAAAAACTCTGATATTTTTCATATTTCTGCTCAAAGCATAGATCGTGGGTACTCATTAGAACCGCCTCACCGAGGCGGTTCTAACGAGTACCCACAATCTATGTCTTTTGGCAGAAATAAGAAAATTAATGTATACCCCTGTAAACCCCAGTTTTACTATATAAAATGGGGTTTAAGGGGGTCAAAATTATATAGGCATGTTTTCGTAATGCTGAGAGCAAAGGTCCTGATTTGATAGTCCAAATGTACATTTTGATTGGTTTTAGCACATACACCAAAGAGATGAACAGAACAGGACAGAATTGTATTTTAAGCGAATCATGGTACACAGAAGTAGCCAAATAAGTAATCATCACCACTCTCTTAGCTAATTCAGCAGATGATAAATTAGTGATATTTTTCATGTTTTTCCAAGAAAACAGGATTTGACATTTCATGCAAATTGTCTCCATTGAGTACCCACAACATATGATATTTTTAGCTCACCTGAGCAAAAGCTCGGGGTGAGCTATTGTGATCACCCTCTGACCGTTGTCTGTCGTTCGTCGTCAACAATTAGTTTGTTAACACTCTAGAGGTCAGTTTTGACCCAGTCTTGATGAAACTTGCCCAGAATGTTTGCCCCTATGTAATTTAGGTCAGGTTTGATACTGGATCACTTGGGGTAAAAAAATAGGTCACCAGGTCAAGTCAAAGGAAAAACTTGTTAACACTCTAGAGGTCACTTTTTGAAGCAATCATCATGAAGATTGCTAAAAAATGTTTGCCTTGATGATTTCTAGGGACAAATTTGAAACTGGATCACTTAGGGTCCAAAAACTAGGTCACCAGGCCAAATCAAAGGAAAACCTTGTTAACACTGTAGTAGTCACATTTTAGAAGCGATTCATCATGAATCTTGCTCAAAATGTTTGCCTTGATGAGTTCTAGGTCAAGTTCGAAACTGGGTCACTTGGGGTCAAAAACTAGGTCACCCGGCCAAATCAGCAGATTACCCTGTTAACACTCTAGCGGTCACATTTTTGAAGCAATCATCATGAATCTTACTCAAAATGTTTGTCTTGATGATTTCTAGGTCAGGTTTGAAACTGGTTTGTGTGGGGTCAAAAACTAGGTCACCTGGCCAAATCAGGGGAAAACCTTGTTAACACTCTAGTGGTGACATTTTTCAAGCAGTCATCATTAATCTTGCTCAAATTGTTTGTCTTGATGATTTCTAGGTCGAGTTTGAAACTGGGTCACTTGGGGTCAAAAACTAGGTCACCAGGCTAAATCAAAGGAAAACTTTGTTAACACTCTAGCCGTCACATTTTTGAAGCAATCATCATGAATCTTGCTCAAAATGTTTGTCTTGATGAGTTCTAGGTCAAGTTTGAAACTGGGTCACTTGGGGTCAATAACAAGGTGACCGGGCCAAATCATGGAAGACCTTGTTAACACTCTAGAGGTCACATTTTTGAAGCAATCATCATGAATCTTTCTCAAAATGTTTGTCTTGATGAGTTCTAGGTCAAGTTTGAAACTGGATCAAGTGGGGTCAAAAACTAGGTCACCTGGCCACATCAGTGTAAAACCTTGTTAACATTCTAGCGGTCACATTTATGAAGTAATCATCATAAATCTTGCTGAAAATGTTTGTCTTGATGATTTCGAGGTCAAGTTTGAAACTGGGTCACTTGGAGTCAAAAACTAGGTCACCAGGCCAAATCAAAGGAAGACCTTGTTAACACTCTAGAGGTCACATTTTTGAAGCAGTCATCCTGAATCTTACCCAAAATGTTTGTCTTGTTGATTTCTAAATCAGGTTTGAAACTGGGTCACATGGGGTGTAACACTAGATCACCAGGCCAAATCAAAGGAAAACCTTGTTAACACTCCAGAGGTCACATTTTTTAAAATAATCATCATAAATATTGCTCAAAAAATGTTTGTCTTGGTGATTTCTAGGTCTAGTTTAAAACTGGGTCACTTGATATCAGAAACTAGGTCACCTGGCCAAATCAGAGGAAAACCTTGTTGACGCTCTAGAGGTCACATTTTTGAAGTGATCATCATGAGTCTTGCTCAAAATGTTTGTCTTGATGATTTCTAGGTGACATATATTTCACTGTGCAGTAACTTAAGTTTTTTTGTTTAGGTCAGTTTCTCAGTAATTATTGGTCCTACAGAGTGAGATTTGGTACTTGTGAAGTGTTTGCGTTTAGGTCAGTTTCTCAGCAACAATTGCTCCTACAGCCAGTGATACTTAGTACATGTATACATCTTAGCATGGCCTCTTTCGTGCAGTCATCCATATTTGACCTTGATCTGCATTTCACAGTCCATTAGACATGCTACATTGTCTTACTTGTTAATATTATCATTTTGAATTTTGATCAGAATGTTTGCCTTGATCAGTTCTAGATCAGGTTCTCATAGTGCTATGTTGCTCAGGTGAGCATTACTGGGCCATCATGGCCCTCTTGTTTTGTTTTTCCCAGAAGTAAGGATTTGACATTTTATGCAAATTGTCTCCAATGGAAACAATTTGCATGAAATGTCAAAACCTGTTTTCTGGAAAAAAATAAAAAAGACATTAATATGTCATCTGCTGAAAATTTTATCCAGAGTGCAAAACATCAGGATAAGTGCTTTTAATGAATACCCACAACATATGATATTTTTCTTGTTTTTTTTTTTCCACAGAAATAAGGATTTGACATTTCCTGTTTTCTTGGTAAAATAAGAACAATATTTCAGTATGTCATCTGCTGAAAATTTTATCCAGAGTACTAACCATTAGGATAGGTGCTTTTAATGAGTACCCACATGGCACAACATATGTTGTCTTGTAGAAAAACTAATAAAAAAAAAAAAAAAATAACTGTCTGGATACATTGTACTTGTCTTATCTGGAGCGTTGATTATTATACCTAGTGTATGTATATCTCCCCAGGTACAGCAGAATCTTGGCTACTGTCCCCAGTTTGATGCTCTCATTGATCAGATGACGGGAGAAGAGACCCTCTACATGTATGCGAGGTTACGTGGTATTGAAAGTTCTCAGATCCCCAGTGTTGTAGAAAGTCTAATAGATACAATGATGCTTAGAAAACATGCTGAGAAACAAGCAGGTGTTTACAGGTAGGCATATCTGTTCACTGTTTTCATCATTTCGATATGACTGAAATAATATTGATAGGGATGGAAGTGCCAAATCATCATCATCTATTCATTGTTTTGGAGTCTATGTCTAGTCACTGCATTTTCAGTTCTCTTAGACTTCAGGGCCCAGTTGTTCAAAGCGTCGTTAGCTTAACGAGCTCGTTAAGGGTCATTTCGTTAACTGTTTTAGCAGATTCAATACACAATATTCTGATATTTTTTGCTGAAAAAATGTGAGTAGCTTTTGCACTGCAAAAGCTACTCACATTTTTTCAGCAAAAAATTTCAGCATATTTGCGTATCACTCGATGTAAATTTTAACGAATCGTTAACTAACGATGTCGTTAGCTTTGAACAACTGGGCCCAGAATTTATACAGTTTTTTTAGTTTCGTGTGTGCCATTTCATACAGTCTGATAGAGTCTTTACTGGTTGCTCATTCTATATCTATGGATAGGATGCAAAATATTTATAGCTATTGAATAACAGGGTTATTGCACTGATATTAGTGAATATTATTGCCCAGTGTAGGAATATCAAGAATATTGTCCTATTAATTGGGATATCAAGGGACACGAGCTTGTGAGCTTTTGAGCATCGTTTGATATCCCAACATGGGACAATGTTCACCAATATCAGTGCACTAATGCTAAAATACTTTGAATACATGTACTTCCTTTCTTCTTAACCCTTGGCATGCTGAATAAATTAAGATGCTATGCCTACTTCTATTTTCCAGCCAGTCAGATTACTTGATCCGAGTTTTTGATAGAAATTCACATATTTAATGACAAACGGTGCAGATCCAGATCAGTTGGCTTCTTCAGAAGCCAACTGATCTGGATCTACACTGTTTGCTAAGACAGGGCATGTTCAGCAAGAGAAGGGTTAAAATATTTGATATACAGGTGACAGATAATGTTATCAGAGTGTTGATAAATATCAGCAAAATTTCTACTTTGAGATGAATATCTCTTTGAAATGAAAGTGTTATTGCACAGATAGTGGTGAATATTGGACTTTATCGTACATGTATAAACATTCAGTATTTATAGCTATATGAAAGACATATGACATGCCAGTTGACTGTTCTTAATGTAATTACCTAGACTATTTAGACATTGAATGCTTTGGAGTAATGATCCTAAAATTTGAAGAGGTTCATTTGACTAACTCATTTCTAGGGTACATTTCTACACAGCCTCTCAATCAGTCAGAACATTTCAGATAAATCACTACCCTAGACACTAGTTAGTCAAATGTACCTGTTCAAATTTTAGGATCATTACTCCAAAGCATTCTGTTCTAAATAGTCTAGGTATTTACATAAAGAGCAGTCAACTGGCATATTTAACAGCGTAACCTTGCTTTAAAGCACCAATCACAACTGCAGCAGACAGCATTTTCAAATATTTTTCTTTTATGTTTCAAAGAAATTAAATCTTGACATTTCATGTGAATCATCTACCAAGCAGATGATTCACATAAAATGCCAAGTCTTATGATCTCTAAAAAAAAAAAAAAAAGTAGAATGTCATCTGCTACAAATTATGCTTGGCATTTAAGAGTTAATGCTAATTTCAGTGGTGGCAACAAGCGTAAACTATCCACAGCAATCTCATTGATTGGTGACCCACCATTTATCTTTCTTGATGAACCAACAACGGGTATGGACCCTGGAGCTAGACGCCAGCTCTGGAATGTGCTCTCACAAGTCCGAGCCAGTGGAAGAACTCTTGTACTTACATCTCATAGGTAAGTTCCAATAATTTTTTCTTTTTTATGCCCCCGCCTTTTGAAGTATGGTGGAAAGGGAATATAGTGTTACCCCATTCCATCTGTCCTTCCATCTGTTTTATGCCCCAGCCATTCGAAGAATTGTTTAAAGGGCATATAGTTTTATCCCTGTACATCTATCCGTCTCTGTTCGCGTCTCGTGTTAGCAGTTTGCATTTCAGGCAGGGGCATTGGTGTCCTTTGGACACATTTCTAGTTGTAAAAAATGATGGCAGCCAAGAACTTAACTTTTAAAGCACTGGTTACAACAGCAACATAGGACTGATCTGCACTTTGGTGCTGAGTAGCCACAATGCAAACCCCCAAGTCATTTGCCTACACTCATACAGAGACTACTGTCTTGCTCCTCTCTGTCCGTCATTTTATTTTAAATTTTTATGGCCCTTGTTTATTGTCAGAATTTCATTTCCATTCAGTATCTTGTGAACAAATTGATGGAAATTGATCAAATTTTGCATATGCATTAACCTTAACCAGATCTAGGTTGGGATTGTTATCTCTAGAGTAATAGCCCTTGATTATAGTCATTCATTTCTGCTCAATATCTTCAGAACGAATTGATGGAATTAGACCAAATTTTGAATATGCATTGATGTTGACTAGATGTAGGTTAGGATTGTTACGCATCAATTTTTGCAAATATACAACACAAATATGGCCCTTGGTTATTGTCAGAATTTCTTGTCAATATCTTATGAATGAATTGATGGAATTTGATAAAATTTTGCGTATCCTTTGACCTTAACCATAATCAGATCTTGGTTGGGATTGTTACGGGTCAACTTTCACAAATTTGCAACACAGTTATATAATGGCCCATGATTATTGTCCAAATTTTGTTTCTGCTCAGTATCTTGTGAATGAATAGATAGAAGTAGCCCAAAATTGCATATGCATTGTTGTTGACCAGATCTTGGTTGGGATTGTTAGGCATCAATTTTTGCAAATATACAACACAGTTATGGCCCTTGGTTATTGTCAGAACTTTGTTTCCACTGAATATCTTGTTAACAAATCAACAGAATTTGATCAGATTTTGCATACGATTGACCTTAAGCAGAACTAGGTTGGGATTGTTACGCATCAGTTTTAACTTCATAATACATTAACCTATAGATAATGTGCTATTCTCTTCTGTTTTCACACCTTCCACAGAAAAAACGACCTTTCATTCGTTAAAGTCTTAAACCAGAAGGTCCCTTAGGCAGTTACCTGTGTGACGTAACTCTTCCCGCTCAATTGATCACGTGTCAGTTTCTTTTCTGTGGACAAAGAAATTCAACAAGGATTTTTACCTGTGAAAGAAATTTGGATTATTTCTATTCCTCACGGATAAGTTTCTGTATCCTTGTGTTTCTTTGTTTCTTTATCACTCCTTTCACTAACCATGTTATTATTTAAAATTTTCGATTGTCGATTCATGCATTTATTGACTGGCTATTTCGACATGCGTTTTCGCGACTCTCGCTATAATAGGCACAACGCTCGTGTGCGGTCGGTTCGGAAGTCGTGTTTCTTATATCAAAAATTTTAACTTGTTTCTTTTTGTTCCAGATTATTCAGCGATGTGACATGCTATACTTGGACTGTTACTGGATATCTTGTGAGTTGGCGAAGATTTCTATGGTGGAGAAGCTGATTAGTAAAGAACTTGTCAACCCTTATGGGTTATACGACAATTCTTTACTGATGGGAGCCCCACCCCATATGGCTATACTGCTGGGGTAAGATCCATCAAGGTGGCATCTTATGGATGCTTTAATATCCAAAATAAGTCTTAAGTCCACCAGTCACCGGTCATTCATTGTCAGCTTCACCAGGCACCAGTCGTCGGGCATCCAGGCATGGATAAAATCACCGGGCATTTCTTACCGGTCATCGGTCATCCAGTCACCGGTCATCCCGGCAATGATAAAATCACCGGGCATTTATCACGGGTACTAGTGTCCGGTCATTGTGACGGATTACTAGTTACTCCTACCAGGCATCAATTACGAGTACTAGTGTCCGGTCATTGTGTCGCATTATTAGTGACTCCTACCCGGCAACAGTTACGAGTACTAGTGTCCAGTCATTGTGTCGAATTATTAGTGACTTCACCGGGCAACAGTTACGAGTACTAGTGTCCGGTCATTTTGTCGCATTATTAGTCACTCCTACTGGGCAACAGTTACGAGTACTAGTATCTGGTCATTGTGTCGAATTATTAGTGACTTCACTGGGCAACAGTTACGAGTACTAGTGTCCAGTCATTGTGTCGAATTATTAGTGACTTCACTGGGCAAACAGTTACGAGTACTAGTGTCCGGTCATATGTCCAGCTACTAGTGTATAACACTGGCAAATAGTTATGATTACTAGTATCCAGTCATTGTATTGGATTACTAGTGACGTCTACCTGGCAATAGTTACGAGTTCTAGTGTCCAGTCATTATGTCGGATTACTAGTGATTGGGTAACAGTCACTAGTTCCCGAACAATCTATTATTGTTCATAGAGCTTTATAGATAAGTCAAGTCAATGGATATAGGTTATAAAATGAAATACATAGTAACATTGTATATAATAAATTTCTGTACAGTCTTTCCTGAATCCAGACTAGAATTCTAAATATTCCATTGACTTATTATAGGAGTGTAATTCTATTAATATTTTAAATTAACTTATGCAATTTATCTCTTTCATTCGCTAGAAAGAGGTTAACTTCTGATTCTAACGAAAATTCATCGGGCAGTAGTTTCATAGACTAGTGCCAGGTCATTTTAATGAAATTCCACTGGGCAGTAGTTTCATAGACTAGTGCAAGAGCATTGTGTCAGATTACTAGTGACCGAGTAGTAGTCACTAGTCCTCGCTCAATATATGTTTATTCATTGAGCACTATAGCCATGTCTAGTCTTGGGTTATAGGTTATAGAATGACAGCGATGGGTTCTAATACCTAGTAGCCCCCTATATTGTTGAACTCTGTCAAGTCATTTTTTGAACTAGAATTCTATATATATATATTTTTTTGAAAATGAATTAAGAATTATCGGTTACGATCAAATTCGCAATTCATTCACAAAGTGTAGATGATACTTTCATCTATAATTATATAATTTATATCTCTTTTTATTCGCTACAAAGAGATTAACTTCTTACACCTTATTCGGCTGTAAGACAAAGGTGAACTCTATAAAAATATCCTTATTTCTAGGAAGAAAAATATACACGAAATCTAAAATTTCTACATGCTCCCGATATCTAATCAGCATGTAATCTAAGGAGTAAATTGACAAGAAAGTAGTAATAGATCCTTTCTACTTTCTATTAATATTTCGTTCATAAGATATCGGAAATCTACACAAATCAGATAAATAAATTAACAGTTTATTTATTTATCCGCTACCTCTCTAGATTACTACGATTTAAAATTCTAGTTGAGGTACATATTTTCCTTTTGCCTTTCTACATGGAAAATAGTTGATCCGTTAAGCTATTATTCTATTTTATACTATCTTTTGATTCATTATATAAGAGTCTAGGTCAGTCGTGCTCTGTCTAAACTCTGCTATAAAATAATAAATAAGAAGAAAATCTTATATTTAGGCATAGATATAATTCGATACGTTCTTTGCTTTGCCTGTTTTATTTTTTCTTCTGGATCATTTAAGACTACGATAGCAATATACCAGATAATTTTGTCTCAGTTAGAATCTATTAAGCTGAAGATTCTTCATCTTGGAATAATAATTTTATTATGATTATGATTAGAAATTATTTAGGAAGGTTTAAAACTTATAATCGCTAGACCCAATTAATCCATGTATATTATAGGCCGGCCTCGGTGGCTCAGTTGGATGCGCCATCCGACTGGAGACCAGGAGGTTGCGGGTTCAACCCCCGCCGAGGTCGGCAACATTCTTTCGTGGCGATTGATCATGAAATATTTTCTACGGTCATTCTCTCCCTTCCGCTGATTCAAGAAGGGCAGTTGTCAGTTTCTGGCGAAAGAATGTGCACAGTACTGGTTAACCGCTTAGAGGACTAAGCCTGCCCAGTAAACGTGTGGTTAGGTAAACTGACCGCGCTCGACATGACCCCATTGGGTTGACTGGGCCGTAAAACCTTAACACAAACAAAACCATGTATATTATAGGTCTACTTTATCTTTATTGAGGAATAGTTTTGCTTCGACTAGCTCTATACCTCTAATAATTTATTTATAACTAGACTCCATGTCAATCAAAATTTTCTCGCACCTTTGATATTGACAATGGATACATATTTAGTAAAGGCATTAATTATTCAGTATGTGACAGATTATTATTGCCTAAATTAGATATTATATACAATACTTTACTTTTGATTTTTTTTATTGACTTTGTAACTATTCAGAAACGGCCAAAGTCAATCATTTCCTTCCTCTAAACTTACCGAAGCCTTAGATTATGTTGATATATATTTTTAATATATGCTTAGAGGTTAATTAACGAGAGTTTACCTCATAATAGCAGATATTATCATATGCACAATACTGGTTAACCGCTTAGAGGACTAAGCCTGCCCAGTAAACGTGTGGTTAGGTAAACTGACTGCGCTCGACATGACCCCATTGGGTTGACTGGGCCGTAAAACCTCAACACACAAACATATTCATATTAATCAATGTATGGTCTAGGCTTAGACAAGAGGGAAAACATCCTTAATTACGAGCCGGTAAAGGATTAAGATACACTTAATTATCTCTTTACCCCTTCTTTGTGTTTACATTCGTTAAAGGGATCATAGTAATTCTTGCTAAGAGTTCAAGTTCAGTTTGCGAGTAATGCAAAGATTAATATCTTGATTTCCAGTCCGCATCAAAAATGGTCTATATATATAGATAAATATCTTTTCCGAAACTGGATATTTATTTTTTTCCACACAATAAGTCATTTCAAGACGTTTCAATGATTTTGAAATGCACTGCTTCAATTTATAATATAGAATATGTTTATATAAACTTCACAACGTAGTAAGTGCTGCACCTACGTTCCTGGTCAGATCTTACTTTTGTGATACGTTTTCGAACATACTGAAAGTTTTTTCCGATTATACATTCTGTAAATAAACTTTCCAGTAGCATTTATGCCTTTAAACATTCAGATTATTTGATAATAGTTGGAGATAATATATTAAACCGATATTTATATATCTATCTTCATTATTATCTTTCTCAACTTTTAAGTTAGATTGACCTTCTCGCTACGTTCCAGGTTTAAATCTAGCTAACATTATGGACCAGTCACTTTTTTTATTTCCTAAACAATATTTTAACAGTTTTCTTAGTATTCAGAGCATAACGACTTCATGAATACTTGGAAATAATTCAATTCTACGCTTGTTAAACTAAGCCTAAAACAAGCCCTAGTTTTTAGAATGGATATTATCCTTCGATTCAGTTCATGGAGATACATCCATTTAGATCCCATTATCTCTATTTCAATCATATAAAATTCTAATGACTAAGTACTCTTTTTCTACGTACGAATACAGAATATGGAGTCACTGTTGCTGCATATTGGTTAAAGATTAAACAAATTTTATCTTAAACCTATATGACGTTAAATTAATAATTATCTCTTTCATATTTATACATGTTTTTACCCTTGCGTCAGGGATCGTGGAAATAATATTATTTTATTACTCTCTATGGTTTATGCATAGATCTCGAGAGTATATATATATATATATATATATATATATATATATATATATATATGTATATATATATGTACATGTATATATGTATAGATATTTTCTTCCTGAATTCATTTGCAAGTATGTAATTTGATATTTCAGGAATTACCAATTATGCAGACATAGATTTTATTCTATTAATATTCAATTCTAAAAATTTGATTGAATAGTTATCTATAAAATTCTGGGCAGTAATTTTATAGCGAGTTATATGTTTAATAATTCCTTGCTTAATAAATAGTTACGCTTAACCTTTTATTTATAGCAGGAATTTGTTCAGTAGTATAATTTTGATTTAGTATTCATATATTTCTTACTATTCTTAAATATGCGTATAGAATAGTAATACTATCTCTTAACTTATAAATTAAGTGTTTTAGAAATTATTGATCAGTACTATTGTATAATCTTTCTTCAGAGATTATCACACTATTACTTTTTTTCTCTGAGTCCTCTTTTTATGAACATTTTGATTCGTCATTACAAAGTGGACTTTTTAACATTTCTTGATTTCCATGATTATTTACTCAAGAGTACTTTTCATGGCTTCTATTTACTCAGGAGTACTTTTCATGGCAATCTTCTGGTATAGAAAGATTCTATCCAGCTTATTTATTATTGCTTAATCTTATCAATACGGTAAGATTTAGCCAAACTATGACCGTCTTACAGTTAGCTGCGATCAACCTTATTCTTATCTCTCTTATTGTCTGTCAAACTCTAAGTTATGATGTTGACAGTTTCTTCTTTATTATTTTGTCAGGACATCAAACGCTTTTATATGTCTATGACAAAACTAATTATCAATGGTTTAGGTTGCTTTTTCTTCCCAGCAGCTTTATGCAAACTCTATATTATTTTATTGCTTGACTAAACATTCGTAATACAATTAGTCTAGCAATAGTTTTAACCATTATGTTTGTCTATACCTTTTCCTTCTGATGGATAACTGTTATAGTTAAGTTAACTCCATCTACTTTTATTATCTCCCCTTCTTTAATTTGATCAAAGGGGAATAATTATACAACATTATGGTTATTTTAAGTCTGTGTCTGTTCATCGGAAACTGTCCTGTCGCTCCAATTAACAGAATCTAATTATTTTATAATTCTAATAGCTTAGACTATTACAATTAGATAGCTTCACATATCTAGAATTTTATCCAAAATATCTACATATGTCAGTTATCTATAGGAAACTCCACCGAGTAGACTTTTCCATATTTATTCAAGACCCTAGATAGACTACTTACAGTGTATGGTCTTGGCTTTTTGTTTTACAAATTTTGTTTTGAAAATATTATCTCTATATTCCTAGCTTACTTTGCAATGGAATATTTATGTTATGTCTCAATGATTCCTTTTTCTTTTTGAAGCCAATTGTTGTTTCCCAAAAAGAAAAAAAAAAAGGGGTGGGGGGGGGGGGGGGGGGGGGGAGGGGGGGGGGGCAATGTTACTCTGAGACTTAAGAACTGGCTTCCTCTAGAGTCTACTATTATATATAAGGTTGTTAGATCATAACACCTTAAAGATATGCTATTTTGTGAATCTAGATCATTCTTTCTATTTTCTTTCTATTAAATATAGAATTAGAATGTATCTGATTCCTTAGAGTTTCCTGAGTCTTTAACCAGAAGTGGTGAGATATTATTGGTGTTGGAATTAGGAGAGCACCTCCCTCCTATTCTGCAAATTCTAGCACATTTTCTATAGGTTAATGTATTATGAAGTTAAAGTGAAGTTTTTTTAAAAGTAAAACATATTTTAACGAGTAATACTTAACCTATAGATAATCAATTATCTCGCTCCGTCCACCCTCGCTTGTCTCTCCTAATTGTGTCTATTGTTTTACACATAAAAGAAACTGACATGTGATCAATTGAGCGGGAAGAGTTACGTCACACAGGTAACTGCCTAAGGGACCTTCTGGTTTAAGACTTTAATTAACGACTGAAAGGCTGTTTTTTCTGTGGAAGGTGTGAAAACAGAAGAGAATAGCACATTATCTACAGGTTAAGTATTACTTGTTAAAATATGTTTTACTTTTAAAAAACTTCATTTTCACATACAGTCGACTCTCGTTATCTCGAACTTCACGGGACCTGATAAAAATGTTCGAGTTATCAGTAGTTCGAGACAACCAAATTGTGACGTCATAGGTATGACGACTGTTCGCCTCTGTTCGCCAAAACGTGGTTGGAAGGCACATGTACATGGCAATTTAAATAATTTACGCGTACTTCAGTTTGCATTGTTACTGTTTGTTTTAGGAGATGCAATGGTTCTCTTGGAATAATATCATCAATAAATGTTAATAATAATAAATTTCAAACGTCTCTTGTTGTCTTTTAATACTCCTGCAAATTTGGATTTCCATGTGAGCTATAAATGAATTACTGGTTTCCGGGTTGTGTTAGCTATACGTTATGAACTGGTTTGGATTAGCTCCCTTCGCATTGACGACTCGATTAAGTGTTGACTGGTTTCCGCTTTTGCATAAAACGCTTACAATGTTAAGCGGCAGCTGAAAGCTAGTTTGGATTATCTCCCCTGGCATAAACGAACCCTCTCAGCGCGGCAAACTGTAGATCCTGCAGAGAAAGCTCGTTATGAGCCGTCTCATCTGGACCTACACTGTTTGTGCGGGTATCCGTATCAGTCTACAGAGTCGGAAGGGTTAACATCGGTACCCACGTTTGATTCGTCTATTTAAGGCCGTGCACGACAACTCCTATTAGAAGACTGTGCGACTGTCAAAGACTCGGATCAGCCTGCACGCCCACGAATTTTCCATTATATGCATGAGCCTTATCTGGGCTTACCAAAGAGCACCGCCTGACCAAAAAGTAACAAGCAAAGATTCAGACTTAGCTAGCATGTTCAATACAGGCTGATTTGAGTCGGAACCTGTCGCGCACTGACTTTTCTTGAAGACGCTAAATCATTCAGACGGACAGTACTCAATAGTGAAGAGCATATCTAAACAATAAATTAAAGAAACTTCGTTGATTAATCTTCCATAACACTATTCTGAGCTGCTTTTTATCTTAAAAATCAATGACACGAGACGGTGTTGAGCGCCGCGTGTCAAACCTGACTCGATACGCACGTGATTTCATAATTACGGATTTTAGACATTGTTTATGTTGTTTGTAATTACCTGGACAAAGGGGAAAATTAAAATATTGATTTATTTATCAATGGCCTATTATGACTTTCATTAACTGAGAGACCGGCGGCGCCGCATCTTACATTTTGTTTTCCTTCGTCATGGTCCGAGTTCGAGATACGCGGTAGTAAAAACTGTGAAAAATATATTCAGGGACTGAAAATGATGGACGAGATAGCCGAAGTGTCGACATAAAAGTAGTTCGACATACGCGAAGCTGAAATGCAATAAATATATAAGGAAAATAATCGGGACTTAGAAATCAGTTCGACATAAGTGATAGGATCGAGATAAGAGGGGTCGAGATAACGAGAGTCAACTGTATTTACAACAGAGTTATGGCCCTTGATTATCATCATAATTTCGTTTCCCCTCAATATCTTGAGAACAAACTTATGGAATTAGACCAGATTTTGCAGATGCATTATTTTTTACCAGATCTAGGTTGGGATTGTTCTGCACTATTTTTCGCAACTGTACAACACAGTTATGGCCCTTAGTTATTGTCTAACTTTTGTTTCTGTTCAATATCTTGTGAACAAATAGGGGAAAGCTGAATACACTTGGTTTATTTTCTGCCATTTTGCAAGGAAGACTTCTTCTGTGATTTTCTGTTTGCTTTCCTGAACACAGGAAGGGGCATACTCTAATAGAAAAGAATTTCCGCCTAAGGAAAGCAAATATGTTTTTTTTAAGAGTAGACTCCTTTTCAAAGGAAGGCAAAACAATTTTCACTAGTTGCCTTTAATCCATTTATGCCAGGTGGATTCTTCTGCTTTAACTCTTTGGACAGGTTCATTCCCTATATAAAGGGTGTCTGGTTAGTTATTATTATTGTCAAGTTTTGTAGAAAGATCTGAACTTAATGCAAACAGTGTAGACCCTGATCAGATGCTGTGTTCCACGGCATCTGATTTGGGTCTACACTGTTTGCCAGTGTCCCTTTTGTGGGACGCTAGGCTTATATGGGTTAATATAAGTGCATCAGCTCCCCTTAATGTCTCTAATTATACCATTACAGTATGGAGGAGTGTGATGCACTTTGTACCAAGATAGTAATCATGGTCAATGGACAGTTTGTCTGTCTGGGCAGTCCACAACATCTCAAAAGCAAGTTCGGGCATGGCTACACCCTCTTCTGTCGCATGGGAATGGACTCACTTGGAATAGTTGCCAGTGGCGATAAATTGATACAATACATCACAAGTATATTTCCCAATTCTACCGTGTTTGAAAGCAGTCAGGGTTACATAGATTTCCAGATTCCCGACGACAACGCAAAACTCGGACAGATTTTCGGAGTTATGGAGAAGGCGAAGGCAGAGTATGATGTTGAAGATTACTCTGTACATCAGACGACCTTGGAACAAATATTCTTGACCTTCACACAGAATCAAGTACCGCCAAAGGAGAAAAAGAAGAGAAAGTGCTGCTTCTGTTGTAGGCTGGAATAAAAACCAAATAAACAAAAATGACATTATATATAGTTTTACTGTAATCACCCTAAGTATTCAGATGTATGCTTATAGCATGGGATAACTGAGCGTATCCACATAACATTTATCTTATTTTTGCATGAAAACATATGTTGTGGGTACTCATTAGAAGCGCCTCATTGAGGCGCTTCTAATGAGCACCCACTACATATGTTTTTGTGGAGAAATAAGAAAAGAATATGAGAACTTTTTGGTTAAAAAAAGTGCCTCAAGTGTAGATTCTGATGAAACTGCTCCTTAGGTACATTTTTGATCAGGGTCTGCCCTGTTTGACATTCAGTCGACCGTTTTTAAACTCAAATTAAATCAGATTGAATCAGTTCAAAATTTATGCCAGTATGGTATAAGCAATTAAGATGTCTGAATATTTAGGGAAACTATCTTATATTTTCAATGAAATCCACAACTAGCATTTTTGATAGTGAAATAAGATGACATGACCCTGTAAGAAGAAACTGATATTATGACATGGTTTTGTCATATCTCAAGACGAAAATACTTCAGAATATTTATTTTGTTTTATATGAACAGTCTGATCAGGATCCTCATTGCTCACCTACAGAATCATTCGATACTACAGTAAAACCTGTATAAGACAGCCACCTTTGAAATTTACCTTAGTGGTTGATGTGGAAAGGTGGTTGTCTTATAAAGGCACATGTCATGTAATTTTGCTAGCAAAATTACATGACATGTTCCTTTATAAGACTGACAACTTTTTCCACATCAACCACCATTTAAAGTCAGTCTCAAAGGTGGCTCTCTTACACAGGTTTTACTGTATAGACTAGATCGATGAAGAGAGAAAACACCTGATCAGACTGCAGTTGTGCTGTAACAAGCTTTTCTCACATTGAGTATCATTTGTATTAAGGTCCTTTTTCTAATGGTACAGCTTACCATATTTACCCTAAATATTGGCACACCCTTACCATACTTCAACAATAGATGATAGATTTTTAAAGGAATAATCTTTTTTAGACTTGCTTGTTGATGTGTCTAAAACTGCTTGATGGGCGGCAAACAGCAGCATCAGATCTGGGTCTGCACTGTTTGTTCAGGCCTGTCTGTCCCAGTACTTAGGGTTAATGCGGTATACTTGGACAGCATTATAAATGACCTTTTTCCTTAGACCCCAAATCAAAATATATGCTTAAGATACAAATTTAATGATACGCGGTTTGCTTTGAAATATTTTATTTTTGCTATTTTATTGTGTAATGTCATCGCCCACAATCATTTTTCTTTATAGATCACTATCATTGTTCTTTAAGGACCACTACCATTATTTGTTTTGAATGAAGCCTTGAGGGAAAGCCTGACATAGTATGTTTGAGTGTAAGAGTTCAGCAGAAACTTAGATGGCTAGAAAACTGTCAGAATTATGTTTATATTTATTGCTTTCATTGCTCAGGCACTTAAGGCAAAGTATTTGGATATTTCTCGGATTTTTTTTTCTTATTTCTCCATGAAAATATATGTTGTGGGTACTTCTAATGAGTACCCACAACATTGTTATTTTTCTTATTCCTCCACAAAAACATATGTTGTGGTACTCATTAGAAGCAATTTGGTAAGGCTTTTCTAATAAGTATATACAACACACCGTTATTTTTTCTTATTTCTCCACAATAACATTTGTTGTGGTACTCATTAGAAGCACTTTGGTTACACACTTCTAATGGGTACCCACAACCCATTGTTATTTTTTCTTATTTCTCCACAAAAATGTATGTTGTGGTACTCATTAGAAGCACTTTGGTAAGGCACTTCTTATGAGTACGCACAACACATTGTTATTTTTGTTATTTTGCCACAAAAACATATGTTATGGTACTCATTAGAAGCACTTTGGTAAGGCACTTCTAATAGGTACCCACACCACATTGGAATTTTTTCTTATTTCTCCACAAAAAACATATGTTGTGCTCATTTAGAAGCTTTTTTGAAAGGCTTTTCTAATAAGTACCTACAACACATTGTTATTTTTTCTTATTTTGCCACAAAAACTTACGTTTGGGTACTCATTAGAAGCACTTTGGTAAGTCACTTCTAATGAGTACCCACATTACATTGTTATTTTTCTTATTTCGCCACAAAACTTACGTTGGGGTACTCATTAGAAGCACTTTGGTAAGGCACTTCTAATGAATACCCACAACACATTGGTATTTTTCTTATTTCTCCACAAAAAACATATGTTGTGCTCATTTAGAAGCACTTTCGTAAGGCTTTTCTAATAAGTAGCTACAACTCATTGTTATTTTTTCTTATTCTTCCACAAAAACATATGTTGGGGTACTCGTTAGAAGCACTTCAGTAAGGCTTTTCTGATAAGTACCTACAACACATTGTTATTTAACATATGTTGTGCTCATTTAAAGCACTTTGGTAAGGCGCTTCTAATGAGTACCCACAACACATTGTTATTTTTCTTATTTCTCCACAAAATCATATGTTTGCTCATTTAGAAGCACTTTAGTAAGGCTTTTCTAATAAGTACCTACAACACTGTTATTTTTTCTTATTTCTCCACAAAAAAAACTGTCAGAATTATGTTTATATTTATTGCTATTATTGCTCAGGCACTTAAGGCAAAGTATTTGGTGATATTTCTCAGATATTTTTTCTTATTTCTCCATGAAAATATATGTTGTGGGTACTCATTAGAAGTGCCTTGGTGAGGTACTTCTAATGAGTACCCACAACATTGTTATTTTTCTTATTCCTCCACAAAAGCATATGTTGTGGTACTCATTGGAAGCAATTTGGTTAGGCACTTCTAATGAGTACCGACAACACATTGTTATTTTACTTATTCCTTCAGAAAAGTGTGTTGTAGGTACTTATAAGAAGTGCCTTGACAAGACACTTCTAATGAGTACCCACAACATCTGTTTTTTTGTGGAGAAATAAGAAAAAAGTATGTGGATGTCTCTCTTACTGAGGGCTATGATTTAGAAATCCTTATAAATAGAGATCCAAGAATCACAACTGTGATAAAAAAAAAGACTTGTGATATGACAACATATCAGACTTTGTTCTATGGCATAAACATAGTATTTTGGATATTTTATTTCCATGACAATGTGTGTTTCAGAGCAGTAATATTATTCTGGTAAGGTTTCTGATGGTAGTGCATGAATTTACAGACTTATCCAGCCTTCATTGACAACATGTACTGTGGGGGTGGTCGGGTGGTGCGAAGGTGCTGTGTATCTTACATCACCGGGGTGTCCAGCTGATATTGGCTTACAGTTGGGCAAGGCCTGCTATCCTTGTAGTGGGTAAGGGTAGAGGGGGAATGTTTTTATTTCTTCTGTTTCTTCACTTTCATTCCTGCTCCTCTTTCTTCCCTGTCCCTCTCTTTTATCTCTTCTACTGTCTCTTCTATCTCTTTTCTCCCTTTCTCTGGGAGACGACACAAAATGACCCTCAAGGGTTGACGTGTCGTTAAACCCCAACACAATCAATCAACATGTACTGTATACACTCTATTTTGTCTTTTCATATTTTGTTAAAATGGTCTAAATCCTGATATTGTGATAATTGAGGTGACTACCATATTTAAATTTTAGGACATTTGAAGTAAAATGTCTGTCAGATAGCTAAATTTAAACATACATGTACATGTAGACAGTGAAGGCATAGTGATTCAGATCAGCCAGTGTGTTCATGTATTGTCAGTGTCTTGCATCTTGCAAATGGAGTCTGGCAGGATCCAGTCTCCACGAGATCTTGACCAGACTGCATTGAGCATGTATGCTGATCTCGACAGATGAGCTGCAGCGTTATAAAACATACCTTCGTACATGTGCACCCATTCGCCCAGTCTGATCAGAATCTTTGCTGGGCACATTTTGACTAGCCAAGGATGCAAAGTTACTTCATACAGACATTATTGCATAAAAAGCAGTGTCACACGTTATTAACAGCCATGCATTAATCGGCGAAAAGCCATGTATCAACAAGGCAATTCACGTGCTGTTAATGCACGGCTAAGCAACTTTCAGTATGATTGTACCGGGGCCACAGATTTGCTGCCATTACGAGATGTGTACTGCTCGGTCCTAGAAATTGTGGAAATTGCGTTCGCGAGACATCAGTGAAAAGGTGAAACAAAATAGTGCAAGAAATAACGCGAAATGTAGCAATTGTTTTCAGTTTTTATGCAATAATAGCGATCGAACATGTTTTTTTTAATGCATTCACATTCGCCAGGTCCCTTGGGAGGTGTTGAAAACCGCGGCCTCCAGCCACGGTTTTCAACACCTCCCTCGGACCTGGCAAATGTTAATGCATGAAAAACCATGTTTGATCCCTATAATAAAGACTGATCAGACTTCACAGATGTATAGGTTGATTTGAGTCCACACTGGGCACACATGTCAGAAGGTATGTTTTCTCATGTTGGGGTTCATACTATTATATGGTTGTATGTATGCTTAGGCCTCTTAGTGTAACCTTTAAAAAAATTATAAACATGTACATTTTGTATTTTCAGAAAAACGCTTTAAAACTTTCATTTTTGGTTTAAAACCTGTAAAATCTTTTATTTTCTTTCAGTGAACATTCATATTAATCATTTTAAGGGCATTGAAAAACAAAACAAACAAACAAAAGAATAAAAATAATAATAATAATAAAAAAAAAAAAAAAAAAATAGGAAGATATATGTTCACTCAACAATGTAAATGTGAAAATGTTTTTGTTATCCTTTTTAGCAGATTTATCTCTATAAATGATTTTATTTGTTGAATTCATTTATGTCATCTACAGCTTTCAAAAAGTTTTGTGAAAGAATTTTTTGCAATCGCCATCTTAAAACACATTCAAATTGAGGATAAAAAAATGTTAAGTCATAAATGCTTCTTATTTTTGCAAACTTCCCACAAAAAAGTATGTATTTTGCGCCAAACCTAAATGTTTTATGCCAAATACAGACATTTTTAGCAAAAAAAACATTTGCAAAAATAAGGGTTTATAAATTTTTTTTTTTTTTTCAAGGACCAACTGAGAGGCCTGTTATTATTATGATATGATTACAATGCCATATTATGAAAGCCTACACTATACATTAGAATTTTATTTCTCTCTCTACCTCTTTCTGTTGCATAGCTCTAGTTAAGGCAGTATGGTTTGATACAAAAATAACAAAATATACATTTTAGTTACTTCCTGTATCTGGGCTATGGTATGTTGCTTGAACTGTTCTGTATTGTAATAAACCTAAATATTGGGACGGATATGCCTGAGCAAACAGCTTAGACCCAGATCAGATGCCACAGAATGTGGCATCTGATCAGGGTCTACACTGCCGCTCATCCAGCACTATTTTAGGCATAGCAAAGGGTAGTAAAATGGACTTTTGCAAATGTTAGGACAAGTATGGTAAGGAGTTAAGGTGTCCCAGTACTTTGGATAACTTCGGTACCTTTTGAGTACTCTCTTTATTTTGAGCTATGAATGGTTGCTTAATCTGTTCTATTTATCTCAGCTGGGCTGTAGACAGCCTTTTTTGGCTGTTCTTGTTTATTGCTTTATAGTACATAGGGAACCGCTTTATAACATAGTTTATTAGAGTACGGTTATGGATATAAGACAGTCTAAATAATGTTGTATATAAACAGAAATATATCAGTCATAAAGAATTTTATACAAATTGACCATTTATGGTCATTTATTTATATGATCTATACAATTTTCTTTGGAAACCTGTATAGATTATATAGGAAAAAAAATGATCAAAAATGCATAGATTATTTAGAAAAATGATCATTTATGGTCATTTTTCTAAATTATCTGTACAGTTTTATGGATACAACGCAGTTGTTTAGCTAGCTAACACACAGTTTTCATTGTGGATCCGAACAATACTTATACTAGGAGGTTGTGGTGTATTAATGTTTAACATGATAATTTTAATATTTTGTAGTCATTTGTTTTCTTGCCACTCAAATATTATTATTACCCCCACAAATTGTATCTGTGGAGGGGCATACTGTTTTCACATTGTCCGTCTGTTAGGTTTTGGTTTCTGCTTAGCTTGCTAAATAATTTAATGAATCTTTCATATTTTGCAAAAATGTTGATAATGATAGGATGTTGCTGTTGCACAAAAATAAGGGCCTAGAGATTAATTCCTTTAGAGTTATTCCCCTTTGTAATTCTTGAAAAAGCATTTTGGTTTCTGCTTCTTATCTTGTTAAATAATTTCAGGAATCTTTTCACATTTTGCATAAATGTTGATATTGATGAGGTGTTGCTATTAGATAAAAATAAGGGCCTAGAGGTAATTCCTTTAGATTTATTTCCCTTTGTAATTATTGAAAAAGTGTTTTAGTTCTGCTTCTATCTTTAATACTAAATAATTTCAGAAATCTTTTCATATTTTGCATAAATGTTGATACTGATGAGATGTTGCTGTCAGAGAAAATTAGGGGCTTAAGGGTTAATTCCATCCTTTTTTTTTCTTGAAAAGGCATTTTGGCTTCTGCTTCTTATCTTGATAAATAATTTAAGGAATCTTTCAATATTTTGCATAAATGTTGATACTGATGAGGTGTTGCTGTAGAAAAAAATAAGGTGTAGGGGTTCATTCCTTTATGGTTAATTCCCTTTGTCCTTCTTGAAAAGTTGTTTGGCATGACAATAGTGCATGCACAGTGAAATCAGCTCATCTCAAAGTATTTGTTGAAGCAATCAGGGCCCAGTTGTTCAAAGCGTCGTTAGCGTAATGAGCTCGTTATGGGTCATTTCGTTAACTGTTTTAGCAGATACAATATACAATATTCTGATATTTTTTGCTGAAAAAAATGTGAGTAGCTTTTGCACTGCAAAAGCTACTCACATTTTTTCAGCCAAAAATTTCAGCATATTTGCGTATCACTCGATGTAAATTTTAACGAATCATTAACTAACGATGTCGTTAGCTTTGAACAACTGGGCCCTGATACTTTGCAGACTCATTACAGACATACTGAACATGTGCAGGAACAAGTATGTTTTCATCAAAACAGCAGCTTTTTTCACTTAACCTTTTTTCGGTAATTCTTGACTACAGATTTTTTTATGCTCTGAGATGGTGCAGCTGAGATAGTGCATGGTGAAATCACTTTTTCCGAAGAATTTGTTGACAAATTCTGATACTTTGCAGATTCATTAAAGACATATTGAACATGTGCAGGAAGATGTTTGCTACTGTAAAAAATCATTTTTGACAAAATGATAGGCACTTTAACTTTTCCATTTATGTCTATCCATATGTGTCTGTCTGTCTGTCTGTATTGGTTGTCCCAATCACATATATCCTGAAGCAAATTTGCATTTTAATACATTGTTTTCAGCATCCACAAGGCAGACATTACCTTGCAGGGGGTATCTAATAAGCACTGTTTATTGACACTTCTCATTTATAATACTAAAACAAGGACTTTTGTTACTAATATAAGAATATCTGTCTGGTATGTTCATTTGTTTTGAGTTGATTGATTTTTAATGTTTGACCATGAATTAGTTTAGTAAGTCTTTATCATTATCCGGATTGCTGATGGAGTAATTCTGGCATTAAGACCACTCAGAATTAACACCACTCTGCTATTAAGAGCAATGCCACTTATAAGACCACTTTTAGGCATTCCAAAAGGTGATCTTAACCCATTTAAGCCTAGTGTCTCATAAAAGGGACATTGGCAAGCAGTGTAGACCCAAATCAGATGCCGCAGAATGCGGCGTCTGATCAGGGTCTACACTGTTTGCATTAAATTCAGAAATTTCTACAAAACATGATAATGATAAAAACCAACCAGACACCCTCCAATACAGGAAATGGACCTGTCAAAAGAGTTAAGATAGAAGAGTCCACTCGGCTTAAATGACGTAATAATGGAATTTTACTGAATATGAAATCATACCTCCAGATAAGGTGTGTTTTTCAACCATAATAGGTTGCTATTTTTCTTATTTCTCCACAAAAACGGAGGCGCTTCTTATGAGTACTCACAACATATGTGGATACTTCCTCATATCTTTGGAGCTACATGGTATGAAAAATTTTGTCACATTTATACCACATGAAGAAAATAGCATTACGAAAACATGCCTATTCAAATATACTGAAAATTTTACCACCAAAAAAATGAAAATTTTCAGATAAAAAATTCTGATATTTTTCATATTTCTGCTCAAAACATAGATTGTGGGTACTCATTAGAACTGCCTCGACAAGGTGGTTCTGATGAGTACCCACAACCTGTGTTTTTGAGCAGAAATAAGAAAAAGTATGTATACCGTGTAAACCCCACTTTTACTATATAAAAGTGGGGTTTAAGGAGGTCAGAATTATATAGGCATGTTTTTGTGATGGTAAAAAGGGTATTTTGTTAGAAATATCATTGTAACTCTGTTATCAAAACTTCAATGTTAAGATTACATGGGCTGCACCCTGCAAAAAGGTGTCGTTGGGCACATGCGGACAGCAAAGACCCATATCAGCCTGCACATATGTGCAGTCTGATCAGGACCTTCACTGTCCACATACCAACAGATAAAGCGCTTTTTTCATCCGAAAAATGCTGATATTTGTCTTATTTCTTGACAAAAACATATGTTGTGGTACTCATTAGAAGCGCCTCACCGAGGCGCTTCTAATGAGTACCCACAGCATATGTTTTCGTTGAGAAATAAGAAAAATATTATGTGAATACCCCCCTCTTCTGTAGCTATGTGTCCACTTATAGAATCATTGGGTACTGTGGAACATAAGGAAGTATAGCAAAGTTCCTAAGACTATAGAACTCCACTCATCTGGAGTTTTGCCATTTGCATTTACCCCAAAGACACCTTTTCCCATGTTGAGGCTCACATAACATCAGTATCATACTCAATAATGGAATTCTAGTTTTATTTGTATATGGAATGAACTTCATATTTAAGTTGACTAGCAGGCCTACTGCATATTTTCTTAGATTATCCTTGTGTGTTTTATTTTCATAACATACTCAAAATAATCTGCAATACTACAAAGAAATCCAACTGTACAACGAGTTTACAATTGAATAGTTTTGTTAATTTTATTTTGTAAAGTATTCCAGCCTTATGGTCGGTTCAAACCAGGCACTTGTTTTTTTTTTGTTTTCTTTTTTCATTTTGTTCACTTGTTTATTTTTATACTGATTTATATTTGTTATTGTTAAATTTTGTAAGGCTTGATGGCATGCAGGGCTTAGTTGATCAAAGCCTCGTTAGCTTAACAAGCTCGTTTAGGGTCATTTCGTTAACTGTTTTAGCGGATTCAATATACAATATTCTGATATTTTTTGCTGAAAAAATGTGAGTAGCTTGCAAAAGCTACTTACATTTTTTCAGCAAAAAATTTTAGCATATTTGCCTATCACTCAATGTAAATTTTAACGAATCCTTAAGTAACGACATCGTTAGTTTTGAACAACTGGGCCCAGGTTACAGTAATAAGACTATTGGATAGTCAACTCTCTTATCCACTAGGCTACGGGGGCCCGCATCATCCAATAGTCTTATTACAGTAATAAGACTATTGGATGATGCGGGCCCCCGTAGCCTAGTGGATAAGAGAGTTGACTCTTAATCCATTAGGTTTCTCACCGCTGTGGTTCGAGCCTCGCTCGAGTCATATGTGGGAAAGCCAAGTTCTGCTTACGGATGGTCAGGTGGTTTTTCTCCGGGTTCTCCGGTTTTCGCCCACCTTCGATGAACGATCGGCTCGATATAAGTGAAATATTCTTGAAAGGGCCGTAAAACCCAAATCAAAAAAAAAAAAAAAAAAAAAAAAAAGACTATTGGATGGGCACTCATGTCCATGAGTACATTTTCTAACATTGAGACTTGCAGGATGGGCACTCATGTCCATGAGTACATTTTCTAACATTGAGACATGCAAACATCCCAGATCATCCATCAGTCTGATTACTGGTAAACATCTTTATTGTGCTTTAATGAAATGAGCCAGTGCATGACAAAACTACAAAATGGCATGTGAGCATCTGCCCAGTCTGATCAGAGTTTACTGTGCAATCAATGGGTAGCTAAGGACTCATTCTTCATGCGGACAGCGAAGTCTCTGATCAGACTGGGCGGACGCCCAGGCTGATCGGAGCCTTCGCTGGACGCACATGCCATTTTGTAGGTTTTGCCATGCACTGGCACAAATGTTAGATTATCACTCCGACTCTTTGAAAGCTACTGACTTGAATACTTACACCCATAATATAAGGAATCATATTCTATCAATTTCAAAGGACTGCATACTGAGCCATACTGTTATTTTACAAACACAAAATCTGCCCTGGATTACCCCAACTAAGAAATGATACAAAAAAAAAAAAAAAAAATGGCACTCTGCAAAGCCAAACTAAGTATTACACCTACCCTTTGGAACAAATTTTGGAAGCTGAGGAATAAACTTACAGTTATAATAAGAAAATAAAAAAGTTATTCCATGAAAACCTTGTGTAAAAATTAGATACGAATCTCCTTCTTCTAGGGATTGGTGGCCTATGTTTTAGTCATTTCAGCAAAATCATCCTCTACTGATCCACCACCTGAAGTAAACAGTGGCATTTATGATGAAAAATGCGAGAAAGCACAAGTTCTTAATGTGACTTGTTTACAAATCAAACTCATCTGGATGAATGTATTGCAATATTTCCTTTCTTTAATCCCATATGCAATGAATTCAAAACTTGAAACTATAAGTCTAAGCTTACTTGAAGTTGAAAGTGTCCTTAATTCAGTGGTTGGTCTCTGATAAAGCATTTGGACCAAATGACCCAAGCAGCCACATCCTTAACCCTTGTCCTCCTGCACCTGGATATGGGATGCCTTTGCAAACAGTGAAGATCCAGATCAGTTGGCTTCTGAAGAAGCCAACTGATCTGGATCTGCACTGTTTGTCATCAAGTATGTGGATTTTTATCAACAGCCTGGATCAAGTGATCTGATTGGCTGAAAATTAGAAGTGGGTGGGGCATTTAAATTTATTCAGCATGACAAGGATTAATGAACTTTCAGACGAAAATGCCAGACCACTATGCTCATTCTTCAATTGTTTTTCAAATCATGGCGAATTGCCATTATCACTCAAAGAAGCTATTGTCACTCCTGTCCACAGAAAAGATGACCTGGCTTCAGTCAGTAGTTATCGTCTAATGACTATTAAATGTAGAGGTCAAAATTTGTGAGGGGCTTGTTTTCGAAAATCTTTTCAATCACTTACAGGATAATAATGTACTCGCATCCCTTCAAGCTGGCTTCATACCTGATGATTCCACAGTCATTCAACTTACCTTAATGTATTCTGCCAGGCACTAGATGCTGGGCTCTTAGAGTTTTTTTTTTTTTTTTTTTTTTTTTTTTGCTGTGATTTAAGGAAGGCATTTGACTGTGTATGGCACACTGAACTCATACTTAAACTTGACTATTGCTACTGAAAAATTTTCAACATGGTTCAAAAATTATTTAATGTAATCTGAGCCAGCGCATGACAACACCGACATTATGACTTGGGCAACCAGCAAAGACTCAGATCAGCCTGCATATCCAGGGCCCAGTTGTTCAAAGCTAACAACATCGTTAGTTAACGAATAGTTAAAATTTACATCGAGTGATACGCAAATACGCTGAAATGTTTTGCTAAAAAAATGTGAGTAGCTTTTGCAGTGCAAAAGCTACTCACATTTTTCCAGCAAAAAATATCAGAATATTGTATATTGAATCCGCTAAAACAGTTAACGAAATGACCCTTAACATGCTCGTTAAGCTAACGAAGCTTTGAACAACTGGGCCCAGGCAGTCTGATCAGAGTCTTTGCTGATCACATGTGCTGTCTACAGTCTCATGGCTATCCAAACAGGAATAAACGGAAACCCTTGTCTTACTGGGTGGATGTACAGGCTGATCTAAGTCTTTGCTGGTCACACAGGTCATATTGTAGGTTTTGCCGTATACTGACACATTTATCTGATAGAAAACAGTTTGTTATATACTCCCTCCTGTTGTCTCAGATTGGTCCAAGCTACTGGCTGGTGTCCTGCAAGGCTCAATTATAGGACCTTTTCTCCTTCTAGTCTATATTAATGACATTGTTGATGATATATTCTCTATTATTCATTTATTTGCTGACAATACTAGTCTATTTGTTATCATGAACAACTATGTAACATTGACTAAGCAACTTAATGAAAACCTCGTAAAAATGTTATAATGGGCTGTCATTTGGTTGATGTCATTTAATCCCACCAAAACTGAATTCAGGGAATGTATACAGGTGGATGTATGAGTCTGATAATTTTCCTAGAGATAATAAGTGATTCTGAACAGAGGAATTGTTATGGAGGAGTATTTGTTGATAATTATGGGATATATATATGGGATTATAGTTCTCCATAAAAACATGTTTTTTTATGGAGAAATAAGTAAAATTATCCCAAAATTATCACCAAATATTACTCTCTAGGAAAATTAATTCACCTGTCTACATGAACAATAAAAGAATGTCTAAAGTTGAATTTCAGAAGCATTTTTACTTTTCCAACAACTGTTCCTAGCATCGCTACATCAACTATATACAGTGGACTCTAGTTATCTTGACTTTGCTTATAGCGAAAAAACCCTACCTTGAAGTTGAAATCTGGTACCTGTTTTAACATGGAAATCTAACAATGGGTAACAAAATATTGTGGAAAAGAGGAGAAATTGCTCCTTAAGGAGCAATTTCTCCTCTTTTCCACAATATTTTCAATATATCTCTAACTTCAGGAGTCAAATTACATATTCCCTCAATTCTGCAAATCTGATATGTCAAGGTACGGATAATTATATTGAAATATTTCAGAGAGTCCCAGGTACTTTGAGCTATTGATTTTGACTGTACTTGAGAAGGCTTGGGTTTAGATAAATATTATGTAATTTAATAAGTACTATGTATAGACTATAATGATTTTCTCCTTATTTACTATTTATTTCCTTTTCTAGTTTTTGCAACTGTTTTTTTTTAACTCTTATATTTTTGCATAGTTTCACCTCCACATGATGGCAGAAAATAATGCTTCTTTGAAATGTGATGGTTTTAAATTTTGTATCTTTCATAGATGACTAGATCCGTAATACATGTATCCGTTATTACTCCTTGTAGGTATTTTACTATTATTTTATTGTTTTGAATATAGTAAGGAATTCTATATTACTGATATCAGATTAATAGTAGTTACTGAACCACTCATTTTGTTTGTTATGGATGCATATCTTTACCTGTCTTTTCATGCATCCAATATTTGTTGTAAGCTCAAGAAGAAATTGATATAATCTGATTTGGTAACTTGTGTACCAAAATATTCTAGATTACACAGATTATACGAAAATACTCTCCAATTGTTAACAATTTTTACTTCTGTTCCTTTTATTAGTTGTTTACAATGTATGTTATGTCATGACAGTTCTGAATAGTTTAAACGAAATGATAGGTTATTGTTGAATAAACTTGCACCGTATTTACGGTAAATTTTAGGACACATTAACTCCATACCATACTTTTTCTAAAGTTAATACAAATCCACAGTTATGCTACCTGTTGATGTGTCTGAAAGTTGCTGGATGAGTGGCTAACAGTGTGGACCCAGATCATAATGGGGATTGGTACTCCCTCAGAGATAACTCAGTCATTTTCCTCCCGTCTGAAAAGGGGCCTACTCTAAAAGGAAAGAATTTGCACCCCTTGGGTGCAAATTCTTTTCTTTTAGAGTAGACCCTTTTTCAGAAGGGGTTTGGTTTACAAAAAAAAAAGAAAGTCGCGAAAGTTGTCTGGTGGAAAATGTACTAAACATATCAAATCCCCTTATATCTCAAGAACTTCATCAAGGAAGTGATGGGTTCGAATCTGTTTTGGACAAAATTTTTTCTCATGTTTGATTGTACACTTTCCTTGCACAGAGTTTTACCATATTCTCATCTTACAATCATCCTGAAATGACTCGAATACTGTTAATGGGACAAAGAATCATCAAATTTCACTTTTTGTCATTCCATCATTGTCATATTTTTTTATTTTGACTATAAAATGTATTGATGAGTTTAGCACTGGTGTTTGTACTAAGTCAGTGGTATTTTTATTTGTAATGAAAAGTCTGTTTGTGTTGTTGAATGCTTTTTTTTTTTTTTTCATTTTTTTTTTCAGATTTGTACTTGTATATACTTGCATTTATTTATATAGTATTTTGAATATTAATTTATCCTAGAAGTGACAGATAGACTAATCCTGAATACAAAGCTTACTCATGTCAATAAATGAGCTTACTCATATAAATAAATGAGTCACTTTTATAAATGTATCATTGGTGTAAAAAGTAAACCAAGGGATATATAGTTTTCATTATTCCATCTGTACGGTCAGCCCTCTTTACACTGAGACTTGATACAACAATAACCCATATATTTGGTCCCCAGAAAATATGTTTTGTAAAAGTTCTATTGTAATAGCAAAATTATGCATATTGATAAGATCTAACATCAAATGAAACAAAGCATAAAAATCATCACGAAAACATGCCTATTCAAATATATAGAAAATTTCACATCCAAAAACTGACAATTTTCAGATAAAAAAAACCCTGATATTTTTCATATTTCTGCTCAAAACATAGATTGTGGGTACTCGTTAGAACTGCCTCGGCGAGGCGGTTCTAATGAGTACCCACAATCTATGTTTTTGAGCAGAAATAAAAAAAATAATGTACACCCCTGTAAACCCCAGTTTTACTATATTAAAGTGGGGTTTAAGGGGGTCAAAATTATATAGGTATGTTTTCATGATGATAACCTGGTCATTCACAAATTGTGCTTTTTACCTTGACACTACCCCACCTCCAGCTAATTTTGACTAAAATGGTGAATTTCGTCACCTTCGAGGCTTTCAAAATATATTGGCCCAGGCTCCATCACATTTTATATTTTGTGTACAGGTAAAGTTTTGGTATGTCAACATGTGGTGAAAAAATAAATGTGCTGGAATAGGGGCTCTATGTTAATTTTTAATTTTTCTTCACCAAACTTGCAGATTTTATGTCATTTTGCCAGGCATTTCAACATAAAAATGGCCATATCTCCGCTCATAGTAAAAATACATATAAGTTGTGCGTACTCATCTATTTAGTTAGGACCCAAGGAATAATTTGGTATATGTTTCATTTTGATCCAGTGAAATGTTCCGTTTTTCATATCTTGCTATATTTAAGTGGGTGGGTTAACTTGATATGCCTTACTTAGTGTATACACCTGGTTAACCCTTGTCCTGCTGAATAAATTAAGATGCCACACCCACTTCTAATTTTCAGCCAATCAGATTACTTGATCTGGATTATTGGTATAAAATCACATACTTAAATGGCAAACAGTGCAGATCCAGATCAGTTGGCTTCTTCAGAAGCCAACTGATCTGGATCTACATTGTTTGCAAAGGCAGGGTATATCTGGGTTCAGCAGGACAAGGGTTAACAGTGCTATCTGACATTAGTGCACCAAAGGAAAGCTATAACCAAGTGCTCTCAAAAGCATTTCTTAACATCACTTTCCTTCCAAGGGATGGCTTTCAGTCAAGATTTTCTTAGCATTTTTTGTTAAATTTATTCAATATACAGGTGTGTCAGAAATCATGTTATTCTGAGAATGCACAGACCAAACAGTTTATTTCAATATGTTTCCATAAACTAAGCCTGTTAATAACTAAAATAATGTACACTGAAGAGAATTTGAAAGGGGGCTAAAGATGGTCCTTATCATTCCAGATCCCTTGTTATAATGATAATTTGATTGGCATGAACCCTTCACTTGCAGTTAATCAGAAATAATGCACGAACACTATTTATGCCAAGAAATATATATTTTAGATATTTGTTAGAATTGCCTGATCAAGGCGATTCAAGAAGTATCCAAAAGATATGTTTTAGGAGGAAAAAAGAGTAAAACAAGACCCAAGACCATTTTTTACATATCATTTCGCTCATTAAGGATTCTTTACAACAGCAAAATCATTCCCAGCGGGCACATGACGTTTATACAACATCGGCTCAACGTCGATGCAGTGTCATGACGTTGCATCGACGTTGAGGCGACGTTGTATTAACGTCATGTGCCCGCTGGGTTATAGCAACATCTTTGGCAACAAAATGCTGTTGTTGTAATGAGAGTTCACTGTACAGAATTAATCCTTGAAGTGACTGTCAATTTTCAACATTATAACATACTATGAATGTTTTTTGTATATCATGTAAATGACATTCTGTTTCTCCACATTGTTTTAAATACAGATGACTCTCGTTATCTCAAACACTGATATCTCAAACTGCTACATTTACCTGAAGTATTGGAACACCTTCATCTTCTTATCATACTTGTCCTAAAATTTGGAATAGTATACAACTATTTCATACCTTTCTGGGCGACAGTCAAAACTATCAGCCCCTCAGTGCTGTGGACTACCTGAAGAACTATCGCCCAAGACCGAAGGCCGAGAGCAATAGTTCATCAGGCGGTCTACAGCACCGAGGGGCTGATACCGTACTTACCATATGTATTCGGACAGACAGGCCTGAGCAAACAGTATAGACCCAGATGAGACGCCGCAGAACGCGGCGTGTTCTGCGGCGTCTCATCTGGGACTTCACTGTTTGCCACTCTTCCAGCAAATTTTAGACACAACATTGGGTAGTGAATTGTACTGGTTCAAATTTTAGAACATATATGGTAAGGAGTTGAGGTGTCCGAATACTTAGAGTATATACGGTAGTTTTGACAGTTGCTCAGAAAGGTATGATATAGATGTTTTATTATCCAATTCATATTTTAAAGGAACTGTTTTATTTTGATTGCAAGGATCAATAAATACTGGTAACTATTTGATCACGTGAGTGGGAGATAGTCCAAACTATGAGTCCAGGTGATAGTTCTCTGAGAACTGATTCAATCTGGCTGGCTTTTATAACAGGTGAAAGTGCGTTAGACAATCAAAAATGGTTTTTAACTTCTCATATAATAGGCTGAGTTCTACTACCTGTTGATGTGTCTAAAATATTGCTATATGTATGGCACACAGTGTAGACCCTGATTACACACCATGTTCTGTGGCATCTGATCTGGGTCTACGCTGTTTGTGAAGGCCTACCTGTCCCAATATTTTGGGCTATTATGGTACTGCTTATACTCTTTCGGTGCCAAATTTCAGACGACATTTGTCGTCTGCTGTTTTATTTTAACAAACCATTCACTTGGAAAGACGTTTATATATAAAGTTGAAAGACTGACGGTCAAACAGCGTAGATCCAGATGAGACGGCTCAATGAGCCGTCTCATCTGGATCTATGCTGTTTGCAAAAGTCTTATTAATGTCTGTGGCAGTGAAAGAGTTAAATCAAACTACAGTCAAACCTGTGTTAGTGGTCACCTCTATTAAGCAGCCAACCTGTATTAAGCAGCCAGAGGAAAGTTGCCCCAAAATTCATATACCTATATATTTGTACTGTATTAAGCAGTCACCTGCCTTCAGCAGCCACTTTTTAAGCCTCCCATGGGTGGCTGCTTAAGACAGGTTTGACTGTAATTAAAGGGCAATCTTGGTTTTGTTTGTTATATGTTCCTTATATTTCAAATCCTTTTATCACAAACTACTGTTACCTCAAACAGAAAATTGAGTTTGAAGTTTGAAATAACAAGAGTTGATTGTGTGTATGTTTGAGAATTAGTTTGGGTGGAAACTCTGTGAGTTTGCTTGTTTGTTTCTAATTAAACCTGTTTTTTTTTGTTTGTTTTTTTCACACTGAGTCAAACTGGATGCATATTAAACTTTCTTTGCTTTAGTGTTGATCACTTGCATATAAATGATTTCGGGACCATCAAAGTCGACTAAATGTTTTAAAAGCTGTATGAAAATAGTTAAGATCTAGCTCAGTCTACAAATACCGTATTTGATATAAAATTTTGGAGAAACGGTTCTGAGCAAACAATGTAGATCCACATCAAACTGCTCCTAAAGTCATTTGATCAGGCTCTACACTGTTTGCCATTTAGTTTGACTTACTTGATGTCACCAGACAGTCGTCTTTTCTGAAATTTTAGGATGTAAATGGCATATATTATTGTCTGAATATTTCAGTTAGTAATTGTATGTTCAGTAGCTATTTGTGTGTGTAAACAATTAACGCTTAGCATGCTGGGTAAAATTTCATCAGACTTCATTTTAAAATTTTTTTTTTCTCAGAAAATAGGCTTTGAAATTTCATGCAAATTGTCTTCATTAGAGACAAATTGCATGAAATGGCAAAGCCTATTTTTGTGGAAAAAAAAAAAAAAAAAGAAAAGTATCATGAATTTATCATATGCTGAAATAGCCCAGAGAGAGGTAAAGGTTAACAAGCTGAGCAGAATACACAAATAGGCATAAGGCATTGTTGATTTTGCTGGGTCCATAACCCTTTCACCCCTGAGTTTCTGAAGTGGACTCTTTCCATCTATGAAATTGGACACATCCATAGATGCAAATAGGGGTTTCAGTCTAAAATCAATAACAGAATGGCAAACAGTGCAGATTCAGATGAGACGGCTCGTTATGAGCTGTCTCATCAGGATCTGCACTGTTTGCAAAGGTGTCTGTATTGGTCTGCAGGAATGAAAGGGTTATATAATATTAGAAACATCTTGTGATATTGTTGATATTCCATGTGTTGACAATATGTTGTTTGTTCTCTGCCTATTTTGTTGTCCTGTTACTATCAATAAAACAGAATTAAAAAAACAACAACAAAAGTTATCTTTTCTTTGTTTATTGTTACAGGAACACAGCATTTTTATGGGCACAGCATTCGTATAAGATCAGGAGGTTGAGGGTTCAATCCCCGACGAGTCGGCAACATTCTTTCGTGGAGATTGATCATGGAATACTTTCTACAGTTATTCTCTACCTTCCGCTGATTCAAGAAGGGCAGTTGTCAGTTTCTGGCAAAAGAAAATGCACAATACTGATTAAGCGCTTAGAGGACTAAGACTGTCCAGTAAAATTGTGGTTAGGTAACTTGGCCGCGCTCAACATAACCCCATTGGCTTGACTGTGGGCCATAAAATCTTAACACAAACAAACATACAATTTCCTATAAGATTGCATGTGCGCCCAGCAAAAACTCAGATCAGCCTGCACAGCCCTGCTGTTTGATCAGTTTTCGCAGACACTTTGTGGGTAGCCAAGGATCCAAAGCGTTTCCTGGTAGACAGTGAAGACTTTGATCAGCCTGCGCAGACTGATCTGAGTTTGCAGTGTGCACATTCTTGTAGGAAATGCTTTGCCCCGGCTCATATAGGAAAACCCCGGATGGGTTCCTTTAAAAAAATCTTAGCAAGTTCTGTTTTTGGTGGAAGGTGTATTTAATGGTCAATTTATTTTTAGACCTATTCATCCACCTGTCTACATGAACAATTAAAGAATGTCTGAAGTTGAATTTCAGAAGCATTTAGGTCTTTTACTTTTCCAACGACTGTTCCTGGCATCGCTACATCAACTATATACAGTGGACTCTAGTTATCTTGACTTTGCTTATAGCGAAAAAACCCTACCTTGAAGTTGAAATCTGGTCCCTGTTTTAACATGGAAATCTAACAATGGGTAACAAAATATTGTGGAAAAGAGGAGAAATTGCTCCTTAAGGAGCAATTTCTCCTCTTTTCCACAATATTTTCAATATATCTCTAACTTCAGGAGTCAAATTACATATTCCCTCAATTCTGCAAATCTGATATGTCAAGGTACGGATAATTAAATTGATATAATCTGATTTGGTAAAAAGGCCCTGGGAAAGCTTATAATATAGACACTGGTCTGGCAGTGGCGGGGTCTGCATTGTCAACTTTTCGAATGACATCTGCTTTAAAAACCACAAGCCTGACTAAACCCAAATTACATTCAAATATATTGAAAATTTCACCACCAAAAACTGAAAGTTTTCAAATAAAAATTCTGATATTTTATCATATCTCTGCTCAAAACATAGATTGTGGGTACTTGTTAGAACTGCCTCACTGAGGTGATTCTAATGCATACCCATAATCTATGTTTTTGAGCAGAAATAAGAAAAATATGGTATACCCCTGTAACCCCACTTTTACTACGTAAAAGTGGGGTTTAAGGGGGTCAGAATTATATAGGTATGTTTTTGTGATGATATGGTAAAAACCTTTGAAAATCTTCTCATTCAAATATATTGAAAATTTCACCACCAAAAACTGAAAGTTTTCAGATAAAAATTCTGATATTTTTCATATTTCTGCTCAAAACATAGATTGTGGGTACTTGTTAGAACTGCCTCGCTGAGGTGATTCTGTTGCATACCCATAATCTATGTTTTTGAGCAGAAATAAGAAAAATATGGTATACCCCTGTAACCCCACTTTTACTATGTAAAAGTGGGGTTTAAGGGGGTCAGAATTATATAGGTATGTTTTTGTGATGATATGGTAAAAACCTTTGAAAATCTTCTCAGGAACTGAATGGCCAATGATGTTGAAACTTGGTATGCAGCATTGGTGGCTTGGGCCCTATTTAGTTTGTTCAATGCACCCACAATGACCAACTTAGATGAGGGCTGAGCAAAATGGGCTGATGAAATCCAGTCCTTTGCAGACAGAAAGGATATGAAGTTCTTTGATGCACATAAGACAGTATATGTTCCCCAGAGCTCAGGAACCACCTCACTCTTTAGTGCAGATGGAACTAGTCTTCTGACTGACAAGGAAGCTATCTTAAAATGATTGGCTGAACACTTTGATGGTGTCCTTAATCGGCCATCATCTATCAATGATGAAGCTATCAACAGACTACCACAGGTGGAATGTAATCCGCTGCTTGACGAGTTCCCAACTGTCTCTGAAACAGTGAAAGCAATAAAACTCCTGTCATCTGGCAAGGCTCCAGGATCAGATGCAATACCTGCAGAGATCTACAAAGCAGGAGGTCCTCCAGTTGCATAGAAACTGACAGAGTTATTTCACATTATGTGGAGAAAAGAAGCCATCCCTCAAGAATTCAAGGATGCAACAATTATCCACCTGTTCAAAAGGAAAGGGAATCCTCAAGTCTGTGACAATCATCGAGGCATCTCTTTATTGTCAATTGCTGGGAAGATCCTGGCTAGAGTCCTACTGAATCGATTGAATGAACAACTTGAGCAGCCAGTGTGGATTCAGGAAAGACAGCGGAACAATAGACATGATCTTCACAGCAAGACAGCTTCAAGAGAAATGCCAGGAACAGAATGTGGACCTCTACTTGAGCTTTGTCGATCTCACCAAAGCATTTGACACAGTCAATCGTCAGGGACTTTGGAAAATTATGGCAAACTTTGGCTGTCCTTCCAAATTCATAGCAATGGTGTGGCAGTTCCTCGATGGTACGCTTGCAAGGGTCCAAAATGACTGCAAGTTTTCTGATCCATTCCCTGTGACAAATGGAGTTAAGCAAGGCTGTGTACTAGCTTCAACACTGTTAAGCATGATGTTTTCTGCCATGCTCACAGATGCTTTCCAGGATGGTGACAACGGTATACCTATTAGGTATCCTTTGATGGGAATCTTTTCAACCTAAGAAGGTTGCAAGCTAAATCCAAGGTGCAGGCAGAGGTGCTAGATGAGTTCCTCTTTGCTGATGACATGGCAAAGGGTGCCCCAACAGAAGAGAAAATGCAAAAATTAAGGTGTGGATCAAGTATCTGATTCATGTGACAGCTATGATCTCACAATCAGCATCAAAAAGACTGAGGAAGTACATCAGCCAGCACCTGGAAAGCCTTACAAGGAGCCTACCTTCACAGTGAAAGGTCAACGACTGCAAGTGGTAGACAAGTTCACCTACCTTGGAAGGACATTGTGTAGAGTCGTGCACATTGATGATGAAGTCAATGCCAGGATTGCCAAAGCTAGTGCAGCATTTGGCTGGCTTCGTGGAAGTGTTTTGGACCGAAGTGGAATTAGACTTGACACAAAGCTGAAAGTATACAGATCCGTGGTGCTGCCAACCTTAATATACGCATGCGAAACTTGGACAGTTTACCAATGACATACCAAAAGACAGAACCACTTCCATACAAGCTGTCTTAGAAAACTTCTAAAGGTGATGTGGCAAGACAGCTTTCCAGACACAGAAGTCCTGTAAAGGGCAGGGATGCAGAGTGTCCATACTCTTCTGAAACTCGCACAGTTAAGATGGACAGGCCATGTTACCAGAATGCCTGATGAACGTTTGCCAAAGAAAATCCTCTATGGAGAACTACAAACAGGAAAATGCTCCCATGGTGGGTAGAAGAAGCGATACAAGGACACCCTCAAACATTACGAAAAGCATACCTATATATTTTTGACCCCCTTAAACCCCACTTTTATATAGTAAAACTGGGGTTTACAGGGGTATACATTATTTTCCTTATTTCTGCCCAAAAGCATAGATTGTGGGTACTCGTTAGAACCGCCTCGGCGAGGCGGTTCTAACAAGTACCACAATCTATGTTTTGAACAGAAATATGAAAGATATCAACATTTTTTATCTGAAAACCTTCAGTTTTTGGTTGTGAAATTTTCAGTATATTTGAATAGGCGTGTTTTCCTATTGGCTTCCCTTAAGACTTACGCATACCAACAGAGTTGTGGGAAAAGATTGCACAGGATCGAACAAAGTGGCAAGGCCTCATAAGAAGGGGTGCTGGCGAATACGAAGCAAAAAGAATCAGCGAAGCCGAGCAGAAACGTGCGCAGCGGAAAGACAGACCTAAGGCATCACCAACAGAGCTTTTTTCCTCAGACCTCTCTTGTGCTATCTGCAACAGGCAGTTAAGAGCTAAGATTGGTCTCATCAGCCATCTTAGAACACACAAATAATAACACTTCAAGCATTTGATTAGGATTGGTCACTGTCAGTAATGAGAGACGAACTTCTGTTATATATAATTTGTTCAAATGATGACTTGATTGACCTTAACCTATTTTACGACAAGGTTAAATTTGATCACTTAGGTTTTAAGCAACAAAACCTTTAAGTTACAAAGTTTTATTCTGCAAGGGTTATCTTCCCCTGTCCCTGTGCTGTATGCATGCATAAAATCTTGATATTATTAAATAACTTCTCTCTGAAACGACTTGGCCAATTTTCAACAAATTTCATGTCGATCCTGTTGTTGAAATGGGATTGAGAATTTGTTCAAATGATCACGCTCCATTGACTGTCATACCCATATACGGCAAAAGATAAAAAAAAAAAAAAAACCTTCTTCAAACCCCAAAACAGCTCAAACTGATGGTCATTTCTTTAGTTGCAATGACAGGATTGGAAAAATGTCGCATTACATTTGTATATCTGCAGTGGCTATTTCACTCAGGTGAGCGAGCCGTGGCCCGTGGGCCTCTTGTTATTGATTCAATTGTAGCCTGTGACATCAAAGTTGCTGAAAGAACTTTTATCAATACGAAAAGTCAAGGTCATTTACTGACCTTTGCCCTGGATGCATCAAATTCAGTATTTTAACTTCTCTAAAACTGCTGGGCAGATTGAAACCAAATTATGTGGAGGCTCTGTGGAATGGGGGAATGAAAGTTTGTGCGTGGGATTTGGGTCCATGCCGCCATATATGGTAAAAACCTTTTCGAGATCGCAGTAATAAAAGGCCGATGACCTTGAAACTTGGTATGTAGCATTGAGGACAAATCCTTCAATTTGCCCAGTTGAGGACCCTTGGTTGACCTTGACCTATTTTAAGTCACGGTCAAACACGATCGCTTGAAAAAGACAAAACAGTGGACTTTTCTGAATCTGCAGTAGCTTATGACATCAAAATTAATTCGTGCTCGGACCTAATAATACCCAATATATTGGGTCCAAGATTCGTGCAGTCAGCTAAATGAACTTTTACAAATACCAACGGTCAAGCTCATTTACTGAGCTTGGTCCAAGGTCCCTCAGATTCAGTAGTTTTATCTCTAAAACGTCTGTGCTGATTGAAACCAATTTACATATAGAACCTCAGTGGGGTTGGAATTCAAAGTTTGTTCATGGGACCTGGGTCACATCATGACGTGACCAAGATGGCCGTCATGTCCATATGTGGTATAAGGATTTGAAACTTTTCCTCTCAGGAACTGAATGGCCTATTACATTGAAACTTGTTTTAGGGTATGAGTATGAGTGTTTCAGGCCCTATTAGATGAATATAGACAAATGAACCGTAATTTCAGTAAACATACCTTCGTGTATGTGCGCCCAGCGAAGATTCAGATCAGCATGCGCTCTCGTGCAGTCTGATAAGAATCTTCACTTGGCGCATTTTGATTAACTTCCTTCTGCAGACAACGAAGACTCAAATCAGACTGCGCGGATGCGCAGGCTGATTTGAGTCTTCGTAGAGTGCACACATCAGAAGGTGCGATTTCTCACGTTGCGACTCAATGTGTACACAAATTAATGGGCTATTAGAAACTTATTAACGTCACACAGGAGTAACCTTGACGAGCTCCACCTTCATAAATTCTGATGGATAGTTTCGATTGATATAACCAATAATTTCAATAATAATGGGCCTAGTTGTTCAAAGCATCGTTGGTTTAACGAGCTCGTTAGTGGTCAAAATGTTAACTGTTCTTGTAAGTACGATATCTAATTCACAAGTATTTTTTACTGAAAAATGTGAGTAGCTAAAGCTACTCGCATTTTTTTCTGCCAAAACATTAGCATATATGGCATATTTAATGATCAAAATTTTAACGGTACGTTAACTAACGACATCGTTAGTTTCGAACAACTGGGCCCAGATTGTTATTTGACTGGAATTTTAGCCTTTACTGCTCTATGGGCAAATTCAGCAGACAACAAAATAATACACCGGAACCGCTTTACAAACGATTCCTTATAAGGCGATTTCGGATATAAGATGGTTTAAAGGTAGACCCCAAAAGTTTTGAATCCAACACGACAATGTATAGATTATATAGAAAAAAATGGGCATTTATGTTTTTTTTTCTATATAATCTATACATTCTTGTTTGGCTACAACGTAGTTGTTTAGCTAACATGTTTTTACTTTGGATTCCAGCAAAAGTGTTATAGAGGTTGGGGTTTTTGATTTTTTCCTTGAGAAGTGCTTGGCATTCTCATGCGAATTATCTCGTTAGGAGACAATTTGTATGAAAAGACAAAGCTATTTGGAAAATAAGAAACATATTTAAAAATGCCGTCTTCTTAAGCTTTTACCCAGTATGCAAAGCGTTAAAACGGATGAACAAAACAGAAAAAAAAAAAGAAAATAAAAATAGACAAGAGTTTATGAAACTAGAGTTTCTGTCCAAAAATACATAACAAAGATGTCAAACACTAATAATCAGAGCTCAGTTGTTCAAAGCGTCGTTAGCTTAATGGGCTCGTTAGTAGTCAAAATGTTAACTGTTCTAGTAAGTACAATATCTAATTCATAGGTATTTTTTGCTGAAAAAATGCGAGTAGCTTTGGCAAAAGTAAAAGCTACCCACATTTTTTCAGCAAAAATATTAATATATATGCCGTATTTAATGATCAAAGTTTTAACGATACGTTAACTAACGACATCGTTAATTTTGAACAACTGGGCCCAGATGATTGGACAGATAAATATGTTATCATCAATGATTATGACATTACCTGAGCTCCTTGAGGCGTTGGTCCATCATTCATTCATGATTTAACCATTGACACTCTCTGGGCTAATTCTGCAGACGACAAATTTGGTGATGTTTTTTTAATTTTTTTCTCAGGAAACAGGATTTGACATAACATGCAAATTGTCTCCACTGGAGACAATTTGCATGAAATGTCAACTTCTGTTTTCCTGGTAAATATGAGAAAAATCTTTCAACATGCTGAACGTTTTATCCAGGGTGCTAAGCGTTAAGAAACATGCGGGCATAAATTACGCACCATACTTAACAAAGACACAAACAATTGTAATGCTTCCAGACATATCCTGGGACTCAGACAAACCACCCTGCATCGACACGCACTTACATGCCATTTTCACATTATTATTACTACAGTTGACTCTCGTTATCTCGACCCCGCTTATCTCGAATAACCGTTTATCTCGAAGTGAAAATCTGGTCCCTGCCTAAAGATGAAAATCTAACAACAGGTAACAAACTATTGTGGAAAAGAGGAGAAATTGTTCAAATTTCTCCTCTTTTCCACAATATTTTCAATATATCTCGAATTACAAGAGTCTAATTACATATACATTTGTTTAAATGTGGTTGTTCGATTTATTTTTTCCTCAATTCTGCAATTCTGATATGTCGAGGTACGGATATCTCGAAGTATTTCAGAGAATCCTTTGGAATTCGAGATAACGAAAGTCGACTGTTTTATTATTATTATTGTCGCACCGGTTTAATCAAGCAACAGGATGTCATCTCATTCTGTGACCATGATCTATATATCACGGCCCAATGACTTTGTCATTTTTACATGTCAACTCATTCTGTGACCATGATCTATATATCACGGCCCAATGACTTTGTCATTTTTACATGATTTTTTTTAGACAGACACCGTCAGGTGCGACACCGCCTTCCGTGAAATTCTTCTTCGCCTTCTGATGTCATGTGCGAAGTGACAGCCTGCACATTCCACCCTGATCAGAACTTTGATTGTTCAACGATAAATTCTACACTGTCCATTGAATACGGATTTATAAGCAGACAAAGAAGACCCTGATCGGACGACTGATCTGTACCTTCGCTGTCCGCACGAGCGATATGAGTCCTTCATATTTCTTGTAAGTAATCTATACTTATGATGGTATGAGCTCGCTGTACTTGCAGTAGGTGGGGGTTGGGGTGGGAGTGGCATATTTGTATTTATTGTGTTCTGTTATCAACACTTTTTCCTCATTCTGCCTTATTCTCCCTTATTCTCCCCTATTTCTATCTTTACTCTCCTCTACGAACTCTTCTCTCCCTTCCTCTGGGAGAGAACACAAAATTATTCAAAAGATTTTAAATGTCGTTAAGCAAGATAAAATAGACAATAAATACAGTCGAACCACAATAGCTCGAACACCGATCGCTCGTTTACCATGGCTAATTCGAACATATTTTTGATTCCCTACGAAATTCTTCCGATAGCTCATAAACACAAATATTAAGGTAAACGTTCTTATTTCATGAAATTGCATGTTGTGTGTACTCATTAGAATCGCCTCATCGAAGGCACTGATCACTGAGTCGTCCGATCACAGGCTGACTGAAAAGTGCCAGAGGAAAAATGCTATCCATTTATCCTTTTATCCCTTCCATCCTTGTTTTTGGACATGTCCACTGATGCAAATAGGGGCTTCAGTCTAAAATCCAAACCAGAATGGCAAACAGTGTAGATCCAGACTGAGTTATTGAACGGCTGTACAAACGCATGCGCATAACATTCGTCGCTGCCTGGTAGCGGTAAAAATCTGTACAACAACAACAACAACATCATGGCTTGGCCTGTTAATGGTTAGTGCTCTCGACTTGCAAGCGGAAGACTGTTGGTTTCGAATCCCACTCGAGTCGAGAAAATGTTCAGACCATTAGTTCAGACACCTAGCTCATACTCGACGTTCCCTTGGTGGAGTATGAAGTGGACAGAGAGGAGCTTGTTGGCAGATGGCGGCACCAAGTGTGCAGGGGTGATCCATAAAAGCAAGGCTGTACAAACGAAATACATATACATAACACATTCTCCGCTGCCTCCATGTACTTCGGGTACCTAGTAGCGTTAAAATCTGCACAACAACAAAACAACATGAATATAAACTGAACGAAGAACATGAATGACTGAGCTCTCTCTCCTTCTCTCTCTCTCTCTCTCTTTCTCAAACGCACGCACGCACACACGGACGGATGAACGCACGCACACACCATGGTAACGTTTTACTACTCTTAGGACAAAAAGACATTTTATACCTTGTGTACATTTTGACAAAGTAATTAGCATGTACATTCATATCTGTCAAAATCCTGATTTATGTCCAAAATGTCTGTGTGCGCAGGGCATTGAAACCGACGTCTCTGACGTGTCTGTTTAGATTATCACAAATTTGAATTTTACTACGCAAAATAAAATGGGTTTATTCGCCAAAAAATCTTTAACACTCTCTATACAAATTCAGCAGGTGACAAATTGAGGCTATTTTTTCTTATTTTTATTTTTTCCCAGAAAATAATAATCAACATTGCAAATAATCTGTTAAGTCCTAAGGAGGCAGTTACATGAAACGTCTAAAATCCATTTTTTTTTTCTGAAGAAGAAAAAAATTCAATATGTCTGCTAATTTTTTCCCAGTATGCTAAGCGTTAAATAATGTTTCAGCTCGTTTATATATATAATAAAATAAAAAAAGATATAAACTTTGTGGTGAATATTGAAAAAAATAGGCACGATTGTTTATTTACTGTTTAAACAGATCTTTCTGTCCGTTTATTTAGTCTACCGTTTTAACTAAAAAAAATCGGACAGACTGGTATGAGCAAACAGCGCAGACCCAGATCGGACGCCACAGAATCGGGGTCTAAACTTAGCCACCCATGCGACAGTCAGTAGAGACACATGAACTGGTTAAAAATTTGGACCAATGACGATAAGAACCTCAACGTCAAAAAATGTACCTTCGGACATAAGCGCCCAGTGAAGATTCAGATCAGCATGAACATTCGCTGGACGCTTTTTGGATAGTCAAGGATGCAAAATTTGTTATGCGGACAAAAAAGTAGACTCTGATCAGATTGTGCAGATGCACATGCTGATTTGGTATTCGCTGTGCGCACATGTAAGAAAATACGCTTTAACACGTTTCGCTAATAATGAGTTAAGGTGTCTGAACATTTAGAATGAATGCTGGAAATCTTAACCCGTTTATGCCGAGTGGACTCTTCTACTTTAACACTTTGGACCAGTCCATTTCAAGTTTAAGGGGTCTGATCAGTTTTTATTATGACCATAATTTAAATAAATTTTTGTTATTAATGCGAACAGTGTAGACCCAGATCAGACGCCGCATTTTTGCGGCGTCTGATCTGGGTATACACTGTTTGCCAATGCCCCTTTTATAGGACGCGAGGCATAAATGGGTTTAACCACGTTAGATCAACAACTAGCCTGTGCGTTTATGACAAATAACGCAGAGGTTACGTCTTTACGTTATGGCATATAAGAGAATGGTCACGTCTTACGTTTAAAAAAACAAACAAAAAACCAAAAAAAAAAAAAAAAAAAAAACAAAGAAAGAAAGAAAAGCAACCAAAAAAAAAAAAAACAAACAAAAAAAACCCCAAAAAACTAACAAACAAACAAACAAAACAACAACAACAAAATAACGTGAATCGAATACAACTGGTTTAAATGTACTGTTTTACACAAATCCTTCGCGTGCATGTTTTTTTTTTTTTTTTTATTTTATGAATACTAATATGTTCAGCTGGCACATTGGTGACATTTCTCTCACTTTTAGTTGGCAAATTATGACCTGAACAATACATTATTGTTTTGTATCTGTGTGTAACGCCGTACCACGTCATATTTGTCATTAAACGCGGAACGTAGACACGCGTCAATACGGTCAAATACCGACAAAAAGTATGAATTCTCTAAATAATTTGGACATATCTTTGAAAAGCATAATTATATAATTGGAGTAATATATATGTTTTTGCATGCAATAGGAGAATAATTTTAAAAAAGGTATTGCTATGTTTTTTGTTTTTTTTTTCTTTTTTCAGTCCACGTACGTAACTACATGGAGGGAGTTGGAGTGTAACGCCATTTTCAGCTCATGTTTAGGGCTTAAGAAAGCTTCCTTAAACGAAAAAGTGTCGTCGGAGCATAAGCGGACAGCGGAGGCCCAGATCAGACTGCGCATCTGCGCAGTCTGATCTGGGCCTTCGCTGTCCGCTATGGGAATTATTGCATATTAAAGACTGTAACAATGAACAGAAAATTCCCGGATGAGACTGCGGGGCCGCGCAGCATGATCTCATGCTGCGTTCGATGACACCTTTTTCGCTTGATTTGGTACTCTTGTATAACGGGCTAATTTAAATGGCAGAGGAAACCGGCGAGAACCAACCAAATAACTACTACGCATATGAGACCAGTGCCTTGAGACATCATGAACCACAAGGGAGAGACTTAATTATTCGTTAGTGAACGCTTTAAACCATACGGCCAAAGAGGCCCCTGGTGTAGCTAAACTGAGGCGAACTAACAGGCAACGTAATAAAATGGCTCTTGTGCTATATGCGAACAGTGATGACTTCGATCAACCTGCGAATAAGCGTAGTCTAACAGGAGTCTTTTGTGTTCGCCGATATGTTTTATCACATTCAGCCACTTTGTAAATGGGCAGCTAAGCTAGCGAATGCACATGGCATAACTGCCCATTTCTCGCCCATGGTATACGTGTCGCCGGATTTCTTTACATAAGTGCCGATTTTTCTTGTGGTTAAAGTGTCCTTTCCTTTAACATGGCATAAGTTTCTATTTCTTTCACATGATATAAGATTCTGTTTTGTTCGCATGGCATAAGAGTAAATTTCTTTCACATGTTACATGTGTCAGTTTCTTGCATATGACATAAGTATCCGTACTTTGCATAAGTATTCATTTCTTTCACATAACATAGCTTCTATTTCTTTCACACCATATAAGTGTCCAGTTCTCCAGAAAAATGTTGTAGTGTTCATTAGAATCGCCTCGCCAATTTGGGACATTTCTCCATAAACATGTTGTGAGTATACATTAAAATCGCCTCTTTTCTATGAAGAACTGGAGAAATTTATCCCAGAATTATCACCAAATACTCCTCCTTAACAAATCCTCTGTGACCCTTAATTTGTACTTCTGCATCACTTTATCTCATAAGCACGTACTTCTTACTTCATGGAACGACGTTCAAATCTCTGTGCTGACATGCATGAGGGAAATGATCGCCGTCCGATAGTCAGCTTTTGTGTAGGGCAGAGTTCTCAATGACCTTATTAGGTTACACATTACGCTGTAGTGCAGGGCAGTTCTCAGTGACCTTATTAGGTTACACGACACGCCGTCACCACTAGAGTTTTACTGAACCATCAGATCCCAACAAACACACAACGTCGCCAGAACGTAATATCGACGTCGCCGCAACGTCAGCTGGATACGTTAGCTGGGTAGGAACCTAGGTCAAATACCAAGGCCGCAAATATCTATGCACCATCTTCGCCATACACCAAATTTTGAGAGCCTACATGTAGGTCAAACAGCCACGAAATATACAACTGACAAGACGTCGCGTGGACACAAGTCGGACTGCAGTTAACTAAACACTGCCTTCCCTACATGCACATATACACCTAATATTTGATTACATTACAGGGATATGCTCGGACAAGATCTCCGAAGGATGGAGAGATGGCAATGCTATAGCCCTGTCCCTTCATCAGCCTAGGACGGCTATGTGTTGGTAGAGCTAGTGAAGACTATGTCGTGTACCATAAGCAAGTCATTGTATATCGGACTTTACACGGGAAAAAAGCTTGTACAGTGGACTATATGGCCTTGGCTGACCCGGTTTGGTTATAGGTGTATATATAGTGAAGACAACGTGCATAATAACACTGTTTATTGTGATCTATATGTATTTACATCTGGCTAAAAGCAGCTTATCTGGGACATATCTCTCATGCAAACCAAACTTGGAGCATGGGTATACAGTAAAGCCCAGTAAGCATTCTTTATAAATCTATAGCGGCCGTTGTCGTCCTGTCAGGGTATATAGCCGAGAACGGCCCGCTGTAGATTTATAAAGAATGCTAGCTGGGAGCTTACTCGAATACCGTGGCTGAATCCCTTTGAATTCTTCCGACAGCTCAAGAAGTCAACTGCTTAAGCATATTTTAGGAAAATTTTCTTATTTTATCATAAAAGGATATGTTCTGTGTATATAGATTCTAATGAGTACACACAACATACCATTATTTTATAGAAGATCGAAAAGGCATCCCTAAATTATGCCCATTTACTTTCTGACCTGTCGCTGATTAACCCTCGGTGATTCGAACTACCCATGTCCAGAGTAATTTTCTATGTTCCCAAAGATGTTCAGCCATTGAGGTACCTAGTATAGGCAGTTTGTCACTCGCTTCACTACGACGTCCTTCTTGATCTATGACCTACCTTAGAGCGACTCCTTGTCTTGGGCATATCACTTGTACTGTTAGGCTTAACCCTGGTCCTGCTGAAGAAGCCCACTGATTTGGATGCACTGGAAATGGGCCTGGCATCTTAATTTATTCAGCATGACAAGGATTAAGGGGGGAACTGTCACAGTTTCAAGGGAGACAAATCTGTTAACATTTTGTCCCCTTCTGAAAAGAGGTATACTTTATATGGAAAGAACGATCCCGGAGATAACAAATTCTTTCCTTATAGAACAGAAACTTTTCAGAACGACTTGATCCGCAGCAAAGCAAACAGGAAGTCACAAAAATTGTCTCTCTTGACGGAAATGGCGAAATATGCACTGTGTATCCTGTCTCCCTAAGATAACCCCATGTAGATAGCTACTTCCTCTGGTAGGGGACTACTGATCGTTCTGCAATGGTCTAATAGTCTTCGTTTTATTTCATATGAAATTTACGAGAAATAAGCAAAAACATTCAAGCAAATGTAGAACATTGTTTGTTTTTTGCCGGTTTTACGTCACTTTCAATGACCTTTCTGTCATATCACGACTTTGTCAGGTTGTAGTAGAATGTCATTGCTCACTTTTGGAGTGCCACCTCATTGAAATATCGCGCCCTAGACACATTACATGATATTCCAGTCATATTAAACGGATGCCGGGCTGACCAATTCTAGCTCTACTTTCTTAATGCTGAGCGCCAAGCCAAAAAGCAGCTGTTACTAGTTTTGAAGTCTTTCGTATGACTCTGCCTTCGATCGAACCGACCCCCCACCCCCCGTCCCCACCGCCCCAGTCACAAAATGGACGTTATACCATATGCGCCAAAATGTGGAACAGATAATGCTTTACATGTACTAGTTTCATTCAAAATGATCTCTAATGGAAAACTGTTGATTATTCTAATGGCCTCAAACTATTGTTTTTGACTGTAAAGTTAATTTTAGCCCCAGAACACCGGAAACACTTCACACTGAGGCCAAAGGAAATAATTTGTATAATTTTGATTGCCACTTTTATTGTTAACGTAAGATAAATGTGACCTCTCTAAATTGGCAGCCTATTATCCAACTACCCAACGGGCTCATGACGCATATATAACGTCGTATTAACGTCGTTGCAACGTCATCAATGTTAATGTGACGTTGTAATAACGTCCTGTCGTTACATTGACTTTAATGCGACTCTGTATAAACATCATGCGCCCGCTGGGTTAATGACTTTTTTTTCTTTCTTTTGCAGATGTGTAAACTTGTAGTGCTCTTGTTTATTGTGACTCTAACATATGTGTATGCTCAGAAATTAGAGAAACAAACGAACAAGACAGATGAACAAAGTTTAGCAGCGAAAAGTACAGATATAGCAGAGACAAAGACTGCTCAAACAGGAAATCCAAATGCCAAAGAAGTTGTTCAAGCGCCAGTTAAACCTAAACCTAAACCAAAACCCCGCCGCCGACCACCTACGAAACGTAGGCGGCGGCCACGGCGGAGGAAAAGACCCAGAAACCGACAGAGACGACCGAGGCCTACAGCTAGAACTGGTAAACAGAAACAGAATCAAAAGTTAAGAAAGACACCAAATAGAGTTACAAACATTAACGCTAAAAATAAAGCAAAATCTAAACAGAATGCAGTACCTAAGACGAATAAGGAGACACAATCTAAAGGAACAAATAAACAAAAGTCAAACATAAAAACGGAACTTAAACAAAATTTAAAAACTTCAAAACCAGGAGGAGTGAAACACGGCAAATCAGAAATTATAGCTGAACAAGAAATTAAACCGAAGCAAGAAATAATTGCCGGGCAAGAAATTCAACCGACTCAAGAAATTAAAGAGGCAGCTAAGCAGCCGGCCATAGAAGCCAAACTCAAATCAGAACCAAAGGCACGGGTCCAGCCTCTGAAACAAACACAACCCAAATCAGATACAAATTCAAAACCAAAAACTGTTCAAAACATAGGAAACAAGAAACATACAACAAATAACAAACAAACGCTAGAAGCGAAGCCAAAGAAAGAACTGGAACCGAGAAGGGACAATAAACCAATGTTAAACAAAAAACCCAAAGTAGACAATAAACCGATAGTGGATAATTCATTTCACGAACAAGATGGATTTTTTGATTTCTTTACGACAACAAGCGCGGAAGACTTGTTCAAACCGCCACCTGACTTTGATCCAAACCAAAAACCTGGGGAAAAAGTTCTACCGGAAGTGGATGCGAGTAAGGCTATCGCCTATGACGGAACACGTAAGTACCTTATTTGACATAAAGGCTTCAGACTATGGTTTAGTTTTCCTTACGTAATTCATATGTTTTTGCAGATGTCCTGCAGCTCATAGTCTTTTGTTTTAAATTCAACTGGTTAATTCATGGTACTTGCCTAAAAGCCGTCCCCATAAAATCTTCAAAATAAGCAACAGATCTTGTAAGAGGTCACGGCATTTTCTTACGTTTCTTACGTGGTCGACGTCATTCAGGCCCGAAGACCTCTGTGGATGCATTCTGGTGGGTTGGTCTAAATCTGGTTCTGTCGCCCGGGGTGTAACACCATGGCTTGAATTTATATGGGTGCTCTATCCAACACTTATTCAATCTTGATTAAAACTGTTTAGAGAGGTAGCGTTAACGACATCAGCTGGTAAGTCATTCCAGTTGTCCACAACCCTGTTACTGAAGAAGTGCTGCCTGATTCTTAATCGGTGTCTCCTCTTGAAAAGCTTCAGTGAATGTCCTCTTGTTGAAGGATATGCCAACATTGTGAACAGTGAATCGATCCTTATTGATGTTGTCTACGTTGTTCAAAATCTTGTATACCTGAATCATATCGGCTCTCTCACGTCGATACTCTATCGCGGGAAGACCCAGGGCTTTCAAACGCTTAGGATATGATAAGTGCTTCAAACCACTGTCAAGTCGAGTTGCTCGTTTTTGAATATTCTCAATAAGAAGGTCCTTTTTGAATATAAGTGACCGTATTGATGTATTCGACGTGCGGACGAATAAGAGATTTATATAAGTTGAGAAATATTTCACGATCCATATATGTGAAGGTTCGGAAAATAAGCCCTAGTATCTGGTTAGCTTTTGTCACTTTACTACTAATAAGTTCCCCAAACTTAATGTTGCTGTGAAATATAACACCTAGGTCTTTATCCTGGTCCACGTTTTCCACCCTTACTGGCCCATCTGGTGTCACCCTTGTACATTCTGTATCTGTAAATTTATTTCCAATATGTAAATGGTAGCATTTTTTAAAATTGTAGAACATACCCCACAAATCAACCCAAATAACCGAATTGTTCAAACTAACCTGTATTCCATTCACATGCTCAATGGTCTTAACATTTCCTATCAACTTAGAATCATCGGCGTACAGACTCATGACAACTTGTATATCTTCCGGTAAGTCGTTAATGAAAATAACAAAAAGGATTGTCCCCAGGACACTGCCCTGGGGTATACCAAATGCTACTTTCTTGAAGTTAGAGTAGCATCCGTTAACAGCAACTCTCTGAATTCTGTTATTCAGAAATTCTTTTATCCAGCTATGTACTTTGCCTCGTATTCCATATGCCCAGAGATTTTTCATAAGGCGCCGATGCGGAATCTTATCGAGCGCCTTACAAAAGTCAAGATAAATAATGTCAACATCACATCCTTGTTCAGTCGCATCTGTGATTTCAATAAGAGTCTCTAAAAGTTGCGTTACACATTACTTTCCTGGTATGAATCTATGTTGGAAGGGGCTGAAGAAATTGTTGCTTATTATGTGATCTAGCAATTTATTGCGGATTAGTCTTTCCATAAGTTTATATACTACTGACGCTAAGCTTATCGGCCTGTAATTCTCTGGAGCTGTCTTTTCTCCACTTTTATGAATGGCTGTGACATTTGCTTGTTTCCATATATCTGGCAATTTAGACTCGTTCAAAGATTTTGTGACTATATGTTTCAGAGGCTAGATTAGTTGATCAGAACATCCCTTAATAAGCTTTGGATATATATTATCTGGCATTGGGACTTCGATGACTTTAGTTTTGAAATAGATTTCTTAATATTTTCAAGTGTTATTTCAATTGTTGATAATGCATCTGCAAATTTCTATCATGGAATTCTAGTAATGACCCTAGCCCTTCGGTTTCAAAAACACTGGCAAAGTATTTATTTAACAATTCTGCTTTTTCTGTATTGTCATTGGTAAAGGTCCCAGAAGGTTGCTTCAGTTGACTCAAGGTAGTCTTAGTGTTTTGCTTTGATCTAACATAGCTCCAGAATAACTTTGGATCTTTTTTTATCTTGGAAGCAAGGTCCCTTTCATAGTCATGTTTGCATTTTCTCATTTCTGTCGTGACTTGGTTTCTTGCCTGTTTATGTATAACATAGTTCTGTTCGGTTTTACAGTATTGGTATTTTTTCCGTTTTGTATATTTCCTCTTTATGGCTTCCAGACATCGATGGTTAATGTATGGATTTTTCTTGCGCTACCCTGATGAGACCTTACTCACGGGTACGTATTTCTCAGCTAATCTGGTAATTTTCTCTGTAAGGACCTCCCATGAGTTGGCCAAGTCAAGCCCATCAAAAAGCGAGACCCAATTTATTTCTGCTGAATCTGTAGCCAAACCTGGATAATCTCCCTTGAAAAAGTTACGTTTCTCACAAGAGTGCCTATTTACTTCTATATAACACTTAAAAACAAAACTTAGCTGCAAATGTTAAATTATACCCCGATCATTGTCTACTTTCTTATCCAAAGCAACCAGCAAAACTATACTATTTCGCTAATATCGCTTTAGAAACATGTGAAAAAAGAAGTATTTATGGAATTATATTCGTATGAAACCAGTCCGGTTATATGTAGATTTTAGCAGTCATTGACCTAAATATTTACATCTAACGCCTTACCGTGCGTATCCCAAAATTGATTAGACCACAGTGATTATCTGCTGGGGTGTAGAAAACATGCAGGCCGAATGACAGCAGTGCAGACTTTGATTTATGTGGAATGGATGCATTTCAGCGGAGGAAATTCTGTCTTAATTATTTTGTGGTTACCCGTTAGAAGTGCTTTCAGAATTCTGCTAAAAATCTTTACTTAAGAATTGAAATAGCAATTTTGAGGCTTTATCGTGTAATGAAAAACATTAGCTCAGTTTAAATGTCCATGAAGCTCGAAGCGAACTAAGCTAATATCTTTCGTTACTCGATGAAACCCCAAAATGTGTTCTTCGGGCTTCTCGTGTACATTAAACTGAGGTAATGTTTACTAAAAGAAACCTCAGAATTGTAGTTTCAGTTCTTATATTTACATTTTATCTTATTACTCTTTTATCGACCAACCCTTTGCCAGAAAGTTTTATATGTTTTGGATTAGAATAACTTGTCGGAGGTCTTCGAACAACCCAAAGACAGACATGACGCGCTTAGTGTCATGACGATATACGACCAACGTCACACAAACGTTGGTAAAAAAACCCCCAGCATTACTGGTTCACATTGTCGTCGCTCCGCCCTAAGGCACTACTATCCCATGACGTCTTAATGTTTTTCATCAAGAATTGAAGTACAACAATGACTGCTTCATCTTAGTCGATTGCAATGCAAAAGTAAATATTGTTCAGAGTTTATGTACAGTAAAATATACGCTCGTAGGGCGTACGTGTGTGTGTGTGTGTGTGCTTGCGAGCGTGTGTTTGTGTGCGTGTGTTTGTGTGTGTGTGTGTGTGTGTGTGAGAGAGAGAGAGAGCAGTGCTCAGAAGCTCTGCATGGGTGCGCAGACAATTCTGTAAAACTATGAGTTTAAGCAATTAAATTGCAAGCTTTTAAATTGCATTCAGATGAAACGTTTTGTACTCAATAACGTATTTGATCAAAATATTTGGTTACTTTTACTCCTTACCATACTGTGCTAGACGATATGTCCGGAACTGGTGAGAAGGAAAGTCACACAGGTAGACTATTCCTTCAGGAGTAGTTTGATGTAGGACTACACTACCAGATCAGGCCACTGGAGTACCTTATTGGGTAACTTTTTCGCGATAGGTCACTCGAGTTACCTAGTACGAAAACGTTACCTAATGCGGTACTACAGATCGCACTGTCCGAATAATTAAGGTGAAGTGCTGTGCATCTATTAGATCATAAAGGAATGATTTTCCTTTTTGTGGACTTTATCAATGTATCAACTCCGCTGAATCACTCACAAACTGGCCCCGAGGTTATAAACTTTTTTTCATGCTCAACTCAGCTGAGCACGAAATTTATTTTGCTTATAAATCTTAAAATACAGCCATTTTTTAAAACTTCTTTCATGCCCAACTCAGCTGAGCATGCTCAGCTGAGTTGAGCATGAAAATAATTTAATTGTTGGTATTTTTTTATTTTTATGACCAAGTGAAATTTCATGCTCAGTTGAGTTGAGCACGAAAAAACGTTTATAACCTCGGGGCCTGAATGAAGCCAAAGCTTTATGTTAAGTTTGTGAGCGACTCGCTGGAGTTTACATATCGATAAAACAATAAAAAATCATTCCCTATAAATCCATATTTGTTATCAAAATTGGTCAAAGATGGTAAAGCGCCAGTTAAACCTAAACCTAAACCTAGACCAAAACCCCGCCGCCGACCACCGAAACGTAGGCGGCGGCCTCGGCGGAGGAAAAGACCCAGAAACCGAAAGAGACGACCGAGGCCTACAACTAGAACTGGTAAATTGAAAAAGAATCAAATGTTACGAAAGAGGCCAAATAAAATTACAAACGTTAACGCTAAAAGAAAGACACCAAATAAAGTTACAAACACTAACGCCAAAAATAAAGCAAAATCTAAACAGAATGCAGTACCTAGGACGAATAAGGAGCCACAATCTAAAGGAACAAATCAACAAAAGACAAACATAAAAATAGAACTTGAACAAGATTTAAAAACTTCAAAACCAGGAGAAGTAAAAAAAGGCAAATCAGAAATTATAGCTGAACAAGAAATTAAGCCGAAACAAGAAATAATTGCCGGGCAAGAAATTCAACCTAATCAAGAAATTAAAGTGGCAGCTAAGCAGCCGGCCATAGAAGCCAAACTCAAAACAGAACCAAAGGTACGAGTTCAGCCTTTGAAACAAACACAAACAAAATCAGACACAAATTCAAAACCAAATACTGTTCAAAACATAGGAAATAAGAAACAGGCAACAAGTAATAAACAAACGCTCGAAGCGAAGCCAAAGGAAGAAATGGAGCCGAGAAGGGACAATAAACCAATGTTAAACAAGAAACCCAAAGTAGACAATAAACCGATAGTGGATGATTCATTTCATGAACAAGATGGATTTTTTGATTTCTTTATGACAACAAGCGCGGAAGACTTGCTTAAACCGCCACCTGACTTTGATCCAAACCAAAAACCTGAGAAAAAAGTTCTACCGGAAGTGGATGCGAGTAATGCTATCGCCTATGATGGAACATGTAAGTACCTTAATTAACCTACAGACTTCAGACTACCGTTGAGTTTTCAAAATACAATTCATATGTTTTTGCAAATGTTCTGCAACCTATATATATATATATATATATATATATATATATATATATATATATATATATATATATATATATATATATATGCTTTAAGTTTAACTGGTCAATACAAGTACATGGTACAGTCAAACCTGTGTTAGTGGTCACCTCTATTAAGCAGCCAACCTGTATTAAGCAGCCAGAGGAAAGTTGCCCCAAAATTCATAGACTTATATATTTGAACTGTATTAAGCAGCCACCTGCCTTCAGCAGCCACATTTTAAGCTTCCCATGGGTGGCTGTTTAAGACAGGTTTGACTGTACTTGCCTGAAAGCTACCCCTATAAAATCTTCAAAATTAAGCAACAAAATGGAAGGTCATGTTACCTGTAATGAACTAACGCCTCTTCGAGACACTGGCACATATCTTGTAAGAGGTTACGGCATATGTAAGGTTAAATTATACCCCGATAATTGTCTACTTTCAAGTCCAAAGCAACCACAAAAATATACACTCTTATTAATATCACTTTAGAAACAGGCAAAAAAGTGGAGCTTTTTAATATGCAAGTATACTCGCATGGAACCAACCCAGTGATCTATAGATTTTAGCAGTCCGTGACCTAAATATTTACATCTAACACCTAACCTAACATTGAACAGACCACAGTGACTACCTGCTAGTGTGTAGAAGACATGCTGACCGAATGACAACAGTGCAGACTCTGGTTTATGCAGAATGGATGCATTTCAGCCGAGGATACAACTGTCTAATTATTTTGCATTTTTGTTCTGAAAAAGGTTTTTCAGAAGAGAGGCAAAATAAAACATAAATTGTGTGTACCCATTAGAAGCGCATTGGCGCTTCTAATGGGTACCCGCAACATATGTTACGGCGAGATCAGAAAAAAAAATATCCCAAAACAATCACCAAGTACTCCTCCTTAACTCATATGCTGCATTCGGATATAGTTGTACAGCGGTTTCTTTATCTATTACTCCATTGACTTAACTTCTACCAAAGCAGAGATACCTGGGACCCAGTCTGGTCTGCATAGCGGTGAATTCCAGTTAAGATCTTTAACTGTTCAATGTTTATGTTCAGTGAAACGCACATACGCTCGTGAGAGAGAGAGAGAGAGAGAGAGAGAGAGAGAGAGAGAGAGAGAGAGAGAGAGAGAGAGCAGTACTCAGAGAAGCTCTGTGTGGGTGTTTGGGTATTCTGTTAAAATATACTTTTATGCATTCAAATTGCATTCAAATGAAACCGTTTGTTCTCTATAACGTATTTACCCTCACATATTTGAAATATTTGGTTCCTCTTTCTCCTTGCCATAAATTGCTAGACGATATGTCCCAAGCTGGTGCGAAGGAATGTCACACAGTGTAGACTGTTCCTTCAGGAGTAGTTTGATATGAGACTACACAACTTGATCAGGCCACTGGAGGACTTTGTTGGGTAACATTTTCACGATAGATCATTCAAGTTACCTAGCACGAAAACGTTACGTAATGCGGTACCACATATTGCACTGTCCAACTAATTAAGGGGAAGTGGTATATATCTACTAGACAACAAAGGAATATTTTTTGTGGACTTTATCTATGTGTAAACTCCGTCGAATCGCTCAAGTGAGCGATTCGCTGGAGTTTGCACAGCGATAAAACAATAAAAAATAATTCATCCCTATAAATCTAGCTTTGTTCTCAGAATGTTACAAATGTTGCCTAAAATATCAATCTTTTGAGATGGCGGGAGGAAAATAGATCCGACAGACACCTGCTCTGGACTAAGTTTTCATTCAACCAATTACACTGCATGAAATGTGCATAAAAATAAGGAGTTGAAGTTATTAAAAGATACAGTCGAAACTCGTTATCTCGAACTCGCTTATTTCGAATTACCGCTTATCTCGAAGTGACAATCTGGTCCCTGTTTTAACATGAAACTATGACAACAGGTAACAAAATAATGTGGAAAAGAGGAGAAATTGCTCCTAAGGAGCGATTTCTCCTCTTTTTCACATTATTTTATATATATATTTCTAACTTCAGGAGTCAAATTACATATTCATTTGTTAAATGTGTTCTTCAATTTGTTGTTTTCCTCACTCTCTCAACTCTAATATGTCGAGGTACGGATATCTTGAAGTGTTTAAGTGAGTCCCTTGGAATTCGAGATAACGAGAGTCGACTGTATTGGTGGAAACCTGACTAGGTCTTGATTTTTCTTTTCTTCTAATTTTCAGCTTGTGCCGTAAATTATAAAGCCCACCCAAAAGTTAAGACGAAGTATATGATGAGGTTACCGGAGGACGTGTGGCAGGCAGCAGACTGTCCCCCAAACCGGGGCCTGGGACTCGTCTGGAGACAGGATCTATGTAATTGTGGAGAGGAGTTAGTGCCGCAGGACCCTAATGACCCATGTGGACTGCAGGGCTACAATCCATATCCTAATAACAGACATAAGTACATGAGGGTAAGTTGTAGATAGAAAAAAAAAAAAACAATACAAAAACAAACAAACAAATAAACAAACAAGTTAATCCGAAAAGCGCCAAGCAAATGTAGCAGACGACATTCTAAAATTGATACAGTCGAACCTCGTTACCTTGAACTCGCTTATTTCGAATTACCGCTTATCTCGAAGTGAAAATCCGGTCCCTGTTTTACATGTAACATGAAACTATGATAACAGGTATCAAATAATGTGGAAAAGAGGAGAAATTGCTCCTAAGGAGCAATTTCTCCTCTTTTTCATTCGTATATATAACTTCAGGAGTCAAATTACATATTCATTTGTTAAATGTTATTCAATTTATTGTTTTCCTCACTCTCTCAACTCTGATATGTCGAGGTACGGATATCTCGAAGTGTTTAAGCGAGTCCCTTGGAATTCGAGATAACGAGAGTCGACTGTATTGTTATTTTTCGAACGATTCATAAGAAACTTCCTCTAATTTTCCTTTAAAAATAAAATGCCAAATCTTATTTTCCTTGAAAATAATATATTGCAGTGTCATCTGCTGAAGTTGTATCTATCTTTGCATAATGCCACACGCCCACGAGGACATTCTAGGCACATTGCGCTGTCGAGCGATTCCAAGCCTGTTAGTAGAATAGATTAAAAGTTAAAAGGTATGATAGTGAATAATACAGTATGACAGTGAAGTGGATGAAAGATGATAGATTAAAATAGATAAGAAGAGCTAAAATCCGGTTAAAACATACAATGCTTGGGATCTAGGGCTTGGCATGCTGCAGCCTGCCAATTTCAAAGACAACTGCCAGTGGAAAGAAAAAGTACAGTCGACTCTCGTTATCTCGACTTCGCTTATCTCGAATAACCGCTTATCTCGAAGTGAAAAATCTGGTTCCTCTTTAAGCATGAAAATCTACCAACAGATAATAAAATATTGTGGAAAAGAGGAGAGAGCAATTTCTCCTCTGTTCCACAATATTTCAATATATTCCGAATTTTAGGAGTCAAATTACATATTCATTTGTGAAATGTGGTTGTTTTATTTATTTTTACCTCAATTCTGCAAATCTGATATGTCGAGGTACGGATATCTCGAAGTATATTAGAGAGTCCCTTAGACTTCGAGATAACGAGAGTCGACTGTACTTATAAAAGTCCTTCCTAGTGTGAAGCTGTCGATAGGTCTTGGAATGGCCGCGCTGGGATGTCCTCTGGTTGGGTTTGATATAGTCAGGGAGGGGGACAGCGACCGTATCATTTACAATCTTGTTAAACAGACAAAGACGTGCATCAGAACCTCCAACCTAAAGTTTCAGGCATTTCCGAAACGCTGGCTCTTGGATCAAAGTAACATATTGTCCAGGGGGGCTGCCCGCCGTTGAACTTTCTCAACTTGTTGTATTTTGTCCTTATGGTAGGGATCCCAAACATATTCAAGCTGCGGCCGGACCAGGGTGGTATAGCCTACCTCCCTCATATCATGCATCTTAGCTTTAATGTTCCTCTTAACAAATCCTAGGGTTTTGTTAGCAGAATTGACAAACCTGTCTTTGAGGGAGCCCCATGACAGATTGCCTGAGATATCAACCCCGAGATACTTTGCACAGGTGACGGTCTCCAAACCCTCAACATGAAGTTTGTAAGTGGTTTTAAGGGTTTTCTGGATCCCGTCACTGTATCACCTGGCATTTCGAGGGTTAAACTCCATGTCTCAGTCAGTCTCCCACACAGACAGTTTGTCCAGGTCCCTTTGAAGAACCGAACCGTCATCCGCGCCCTCCAAGATGAGATACAAACCGTATCATCTGCAAAGAGTCTCACCTGGGATGTAATGTTGTCAGGCAGGTCATTCATGTAGACAAGGAACAGGATCAGCCCAGAAGGGACCCCAGAAATCACCGGGACCGAGCCAGACTCCTCCCCCGCAACAACGACCCGCTGCGAGCGATCACAAAGGAAGCCATGTATCCAATTCAGAACATTCGAACAAATTCCATATTCATGCAGTTTCCAGATTAGTCTAGTGTGAATTACCATATCAAAAGCCTTCGAAAAATTTAATAGGATTAGATCAGTCTGCTTTCCCTCACCGGCACTCCTAGCAAGTTCTCACCCAACAGGATGAGCTGGGTCTCACATGACCTCTTTTCTCGCAAGACATGCTGGAGATCGTACATGAGACGCTGCTCATCCGAGTGTTTAGCTATATTTGAAGCTAGTATGTGTACAAGGACCTTGTACAGACTGCAGGTCAGGGAGATAGGACGGTAACTGGTTGCTAGCGACTTATCCCCTTTCTTAAAGATTGGTGTGATGTTTGCCTTGCACCAGTCTGCTGAGAGCTTGCCTGTTTGCAATGATCTTTCGAAGATTACCTTAATGACGGGGACTTGTTCTACTACGAGCTCCTTCAGCAGAATTGCTCTAATGCTATCTGAGCTACCTGGTTTGAGATTATGAAGTACAGTAGACTCTCGTTATCTCGACCTCGCTTATCTCGAATAATCGCTTATCTCGAAGTGAAAATCTGGTCCCTGCTTAAAAATGAAAATCTAATAACAGGTAACAAAATATTGTGGAAAAGAGGAGAAATTGCTCCAAAGGAGCAATTTCTCCTCTTTTCCACAATATTTTCAACATATGTCTAACTTCAAGAGTCCAATTACATCTACATTTGTTAAATGCGGTTGTTCGATTTATTTTTTCCTCAAGTCTGCAAATCTGATATGTCGAAGTACGGATATCTCGAAGTATTTTTGAGAGTCCCTTGAAGTTCGAGATAACGAGAGTCGACTGTAGTTATATAATTCCATCGACTGATGTGTGTATATCAGGCATTAGCCGGTTTCTGTTAAAATATTCTGTAGGTATCGTGTCACGGTTCACGTTATCTTGATCAACCAGGTCCTGTAGCTTCATCTGGGATAGCCTTTTCAGGCTTAGAGGTGATTTTGGGGTAAAACAGACTGAAACTGTTGATTATCAACATCAAATTGTTCTGGTATGTCCTTGGTTAAATTAATATTATTCTGGAGTGGAGTAGGACCCTGCTCATCCTGTCGAGATCTTTTAAGGAATGAAAACATTTCCTGTCACATGATTCATTGTTGTTTCCAAGACCGAGAAGCTCTTCCAGGCATGCCTGATAAGAGCGTTTAATTTTACGCTTTTCCTGTCGCCGGAGTACCTGGAAGTTCTTCTTGACTGAATCACCAGCCGCCTTGTATGCCGAGTACAACCTATCAGGCCTCCTTATGAGGCGCTTGGTTTCTTGTGTAATCCACGGTAGTAACTGCTTGCCACTTATGAGTTTGGTAAGTGTGCACTCGTCCACACAGGCATCCACCGATTCAGTGAACCATGTCCACAGTTCCTCGACAGACTTTCCAACATGGCTGGTCAGGAATATATCCTGATAGTGCTTCATACGGGATTGAGCTTGGTCCAGTCTGCCTTTGAGAAGCATACCTACCTTTTGTATAAGTTTAGGGTTTGTATAAATACAAAATGTTAAAACCTGCTTGCTGGGAAAATAAGAAACAAATATATAAATTGTCATCTGCTAAAATATTTATAATAAGTCGTGCAGTGCAGGGTCCCGCTCAGACAACAATGCCCAAGCTCAGCTTACGCTTAGGAAATCTTTGTGTACTATAGAATGTGTCGACGAACAGGGAAGACACTGATTAGTCCTTGCGCGTCCGCAGATTATCTGGGACGTGTTTGTTCACGTGACTTAATGACCGTTTGTCCTATTATGGCTTGAGAGGGATGGATAAACCTGGTAGATGTTCTGTTATTTTTTTTACAAGGGAGAGACAACTTTTGTGACTTCATTTGTACTCTCTTGAGCACTTATCCCCCTTTGAAAAGTATATGTATTCTAAAATGAAACTGAATTTACTTTCAATGGAGCAAATTCTTTCCTTTAAAAGTATACCCTTTTTCAGAAAGGAGGCGCCATTCCTGACAGCTGCCATCCCTTAATGTGTATCCATTTCACTTAACCCATTTATGCCGAATGAACTCGTCTACCTTCACTCTTCCGACCGATCTATTTCCAATATAAGGGGTTTCTGGTTAGTTTTTTTTTTTATCATTTACCATGTTTTATAGAATTCTCTGTATATAATGCAAACAGCGTAGACCCTGATCAGACGCCGCGTTCTGCGGCGTCTGATCTGGGTCTACACTGTTTGCCACTGTCCCTTTCACGGGACATTAGGCATAAATGGCTTAAATAAATATAAATAAAAAACGGTTACGAATAACATTGTTGTCTGGTTTGGGTATTCCCCAGCAGGCAAACAACATCAGAATGACGTCGTATCAACGTCGATGCGACGTGATCACGTCGCATCGACGTTGATACGACGTCATTTTAACGTTGTGTGCCCACTGGGACGTTTCTATTTCGTGTAGCACCTTAAGAAAAAGGGATGATGGGCAAATGCGAAAATTGTATATCCGTATCAGTCTGTGCATCCGTGCAGGCTGATGTAGGCTGTCGTCGTCGGTCGATATATTCAACAGCGATTGATCATAATAAGCTGATATGCAGGCTGAACGGGGCCATCGCTGTCTGCGTGTACTCAAAGAACCCTTTTGTCGTGGTAGCTCTCTCATTACAAGACTGCTTGGACGTACAGGCTAATCTTGGATATTTTAAGTTGAATGGATAAACTTTGTAGATTTTCTGCCATTTTTGAAAACGGAGACAACGTTTGGATTTCCTGATTTTGATTGATTGCTTTGGGGGTTTAACGACACGCCAAACCTTGTGGGTCATTTTGTGTCGTCTCCCAGAGGAAGGGAGAAAAGAGATAGAAGAGATAGTGGATGAGAAGAATAAGAGGGACAGGGAAGAAAGAGGAACAGGAATGAAAGTAAAGAACCAGAAGAAATAAAAATATCCCCTCTACCCTTACCTGCTAGAAGGATAGTAGGCCTTGCCCAGCTGTAAGCCAGTGTCAGTTGGACGCCCCGGTGACGTAAGATACACGAGACCTTCAGCACATCCGACCACCCCCCTTGGATTTCCTGTGTGCTTTCTTGTATAACATATGGTATCTTTATTTCTACTTTCAGCAATACATGCTCATGTGTAGCATACAAATCAAATGGCATATACAGAATATGACATGCATATATAATTACAAGTGAGTTCAATGGCCTACAAATGCAAACATTAGAGAAATGTTCATAATTGGGAGAATACACATATAGAAAACTGCATCAGAAATATATTATCCCAAAATTTGAACAGATTGATTTTACAACATAGAAATGTGTCCGGAAGATGAAGATGGATTGACAAAAGTGAAGACCCTGGTTAGACTGCCCTTCTAGGAGCAGTCTGATCTGGGTCTAGACTATTTGCTCAGGTCTATATATGTCATATGAATACAGCAATTCTTACTGATAATGAAAATAAAAATACGTATAATACTAACAACCATCTTACCTTCCGAAAAGAAGTTTTCTCTAAAAGCGGGTATATTCTTTCTTTTTAGAGACCCCTTTTCAGGACAGAGAAAACATGAGTACAATGTTGACTCCATTGTAAGCGTATAAACCGTATTTACCCTAAGTATTCGTACAACTTAACTCCTTATCATACTTGTTCTAAATTTTGAACAAATACAATTTACTACCCATTGCTGTTTCTAAAAATAAATGTGGTAAACAGTGTAGACCCTGATGAGATGCTGCGTTCTGCGGCGTCTCATCTGGGTCTACACTGTTTGCTCAGGCTGTCTGTCCGAATACCTACGGTAAATACGGAATTCTCCTTAATTGCCTTTTAAAAGTTATCGTATTTTGAAATGATTTAAAAATATTTACGCAGTTGTGGTTTGGGCGTGATAAAATCAATCGGTCATTTTCATCGTAAATATGCTCTTAACTACCTACTTTGTGACATAACACATACAAACTGGTGTAATTTTGTGTGAGTGGGCTCGCCTGGCGAAAAAGTATCTTTCGGTCAGCGAGAACCAATACAGATTAGACTGGCTCCAGTCTCCAGTGACTAAATATTTTTTCTTATAATCCTGTTTGATGGTCCACTAAAATACAAACAAAATAATATCATGACTATAAAGGCTTTATCGTCATCCTATTACTAGTGATCAGGCTTTATAGTCATGATATTATTTTGGTTTTATTTTAGTGGATTATCAAATAAGAAAAAAAATCACTGGAGACTGGAGCCAGTCTAATATAAACAATATTCGCGCAGCCTGATCAAGACCTTCGCTGTCCTTGATACTGTAGATTGTATCAACTAACTGCGAAGTCCCTGATTAGAATGTGCGGATTCGCAGGATCATCAGAATTACCGTATTTACCCTGTCTATTCGGTCACAAAGGCCTGGGCAAACAATATAGACCCTGATCAGAAAGCGGCATCTGATCAGGGTCTACACTGCCACTGATCCAGCGGTTTTCAGACGTCATCAAGTTGTAAAATGAAATGGTTAAAGTTTTAGAAGTATAGTAAGAAGCGACGGTATCCGAATATTTAGGGTAAAAACGGCACTCAAAGACACCTTTTCTCTTTAGGAGACCCAGTTACCCGGAAGTGACCCACTTACCTGGAAGTAAGACCAGGCCCCGAAGTAATAAATATATTTTTTTTTTTTTTTATCAATGTCTTCATTATCAGATAAATTTTCGAAAAGAGAAGGCTCTAATTAGATGCACGTGCTAATCTGGGCTTTCGCTGTTCGCACATGACATGAGGCCCCCTTTTTATGTCCCCGCCATTCGAAGAATGGTGGAAAGGGCATATAATATTACCCTTGACCTTCCGTCCGTCCGTCTGTCCGTCTCCGTCGGAGATGGCGTTAGCAATTTGCGTTTTTCAGGCGTTAGCAATTTGCGTTAAAGTTTTTTCAGACATGGGCATCCGTATATTTGGGCACATTTCTAGTTGTATATTCTTATGCTTCGGCCCACTCTTTGATAAATACTGACAATGGTAAGTTCTAGGTACTAAAATGTATTATATTGCTGACTGGATTTAATTTTACTAATATTTCAAAGGAAAACATAGAAGTCACAGAAGAAGGCAACGAACTACATGTGGGCGAATTCGTCTTTTATTATTATCATCATTTTTTGCTATTTATAGCGTCACCATGGCATCAACAACGTCATGGACTGTCCTGCTGACTTGGTTTGGTCCCAGAAAGTCTGCCTGTGTCTCTACGATCTCGAAGCTATCAGGCCAATAGAACCCACAGGTAATAAGTACATTAAAGTACATTAGCGTCATAAGAACATAGAGGATATTTACTCTTTTGCTGTGAATACCATAAATATTGTCATCGAGTGTAATGAAAACATCAGTATTTTCACGAGTGCGAAGCACGAGTGAAAATTTGAATGTTTTCATTACCCGAGATAAATTTTTTTATGGTATTCACTGAAAAAGAGTAAATTTTCTTTTTATTTTTTTGTTTACACGCCAATGCGCGTTTCTGACCCCATAAATAACGTCACCAAACAAAACATGAACGTCATGGCGTCGACGCTCAGTGCTTAACATGTGAAACGCTGGAGAGACGACAAAAAAAAAAAAAAAAAAAAAAAAAAAAAAAAAAGTTTCGGCAAATCGAAATAATTTTGATACCAAAATGTTCCTTACATTCTAACTAAGAAAATGCATACCAACACTTGATACTTTAGTTAAGAAACAAAGAAGTTGGAGGTGTTCAAAAATCTGAAGTGGAGGTAAGATCCACATCTGAAACAATGAAGAAAACCGAAGTCGCCCAAAGCGAGGAGTGAAAATATAAATCGTATCAGTCACTATAGTGAAATGATACGATATCATTTCACTAGTGATTGAACCACTTTTATTATCACCAGATATACATTGATTTCACCGCTAACAATAAAATAAATAGAGGATATTTACTCTTTTGCTGTGAATACCATAAATATTGTCATCGAGTGTAATGAAAACATCAGTATTTTCACGAGTGCGAAGCACGAGTGAAAATTTGAATGTTTTCATTACACGAGATGAAAATTTTTATGGTATTCACTGAAAAAGAGTAAATTTTCTTTTTATTTTATTTTTTTACACGCCACTGCACGTTTCTGACGTCATATCTAACGTCACCAAACAAAACATGAACGTCGTTGCGTCGACGTTCAGTGCTTAACATGCGAAACGCTGGAGAGACAAAAACAAAAAGTTTCGGCATATCAAAATAATATTGATACCAAAATGTTCCTTACATTCTAACTAAGAAAATGCATACCAACACTTGATAGTTTTGTTCAGAAACAAAGAAGTTAGAGGTGTTCAAAAATCTGAAGTGGAGGTAACATCCACTTCTGAAACAATAAAGAAAACCGAAGTCGTCCAAAGCGAGCAGTGAAAATATAAATCGTATCAGTCACTATAGTGAAATGATACGATATCATTTCACTAGTGATTGATACCACTTTTATTTTCACCAGATATACACTGATTTCACCGCTAACAATTAAATAAATTGAAAATATTGTAGATATTTTCCACAATATTTTGTTACCTGTGGTTAGATTGCCATACTGAAAACAGGGGCCAGATTTTTATTTCGAGATAAGAGGTTATTCGAGATAAGCGAAGTCGAGATAACGAGAAAAAATTTTCAAAAAAAAAAAAAAAAAAAAAAAAAAAAGAAAAGGTAAGAATAAAAACTAACCAGACGCCCCTTAAGTTTGAAATGGACCTATCCAAAGCGTTTGGGTAGAAAAGTCCACTTGACATCAGTGGGTTACAATAATGTATTCAGTAAATATTCCGACACCTTAAGGAGAATTAATACACTTTCAAGGGACACAACTCTGTCGAAATTGATTTACTTTCGTCTGAAACCAGGTCAACTCTAAACGAAAAATTTCAAACGATTTGCTGCCTTTCTGAAAAGGGTGTACTCTTAAAGAATTCGCTACTATTGAAGTTAAGGTGTCCGAATAACTTGAGTAAATATGACGTTACATATGTGCGCAGACCGATTAGGACATTTGTTGTCCGCTTTACAGAATCCTTTTTTTTTTACTTGCGAGCCTATTTGAAATAATTTTAAAACAGAAGATCCCTAAACCCATTGTAGTCGGGAGATGCGTAAAATGGTAATTGGCAAACATTGCAGACCCCGATCAGACGCCGCACAACGCGGCGTCTGATCAGGATCTCCACTGTTTGCAAATAGTTTAGCCATTTTTCTCTAGGAATATGTTAATCTCCTAGCCGGGCGTACCTAAAATTGAAATTGGACTCTTCCAATATATAGTGTGGGAGAGTCTATTCAGTCTACAATGGGTTAAGGCGGTGCTAGGAGGCGTAGTTAGTGTTGCAAATTATATTACTTTTCAATAAAATCGAGTCTGCTATTTTCGATTTCTTTCGTTACGAAAACATGCCTATTCAAATATACTGAAAATTTTACCACCAAAAAAAAAAAAAAAAAAATGAAAATTTACAGATAAAACAATATGATATTTTTTATATTTCTGCTCAAAACATAAATTGTGGGTACTCGTTAGAACCGCCTCGACGAGGCGGTTCTGACGAGCACCCACAATCTGTGTTTTTGAGCACAAATAAGAAAAATAATGTACACCCCTGTAAACACCAGTTTTACCATATAAAAATGGGGTTTAAGGGAATCAAAATTATATAGGCATGTTTTGTGATGTAATGCGTGCCTTAATTTCAAGGGAGCCATTTAAGCAGAATTTATTTACTGTTGCATAGATCGCCGGTAGTAAAGATGCTGATCAGACTGCGTGCATGCGCATGCTGTTCCGGGCCTTCATTATTCCGTATATGCGAATCAGAGTTTATTGTCATGGTTCGGCATAAAGAATAGTAAAACCTCTGTTTACTAATGAATTTTATTGCTTTATTTCCAGTGACGTTTGTCTGTAAAACCATACTGAATCTTACATTTGAGGACCGACTTCAAAACACAGCCGAAGGATATTACGTTAAACCAGTTAAATTTGGGCGTCGAAGTAAAATTCCACGTATACGTTTTGTTAAGACTCCCGGGGCTGACGGACTGGCGGCTCAGATTGTAAGCCAGCCGCTTCAGTTTCAAGCTTTCAGAGGAAATGACTTTCAAACGCAGGTGACGTTTTCTCTAAACTTCAAAATAACAGGACGTCGGCGGAGCAGTAAAAATTTCATGACGTTGCTAACGGACGAGTGTGAACGGACGGAAAGCGGTGTAGATAAACAGTGGGAACCAAGTATAAGGTTAAGTTTTCAGCCTAGCTCTAGAACTTTTCGTCTTCTGTTCAGAACAGAGTTCAACGTCACAGAAGAGGATATAATTGGCGCTGTTCCGGTAAGTAGCAACTGACGCTAAGCATGCTGATTAAACATTTCAGCAGACGACAAGTTGATTTTTTCTGGGTTTCCCAGAAATGTCATAGCCTATTTTCTGGGGGAAAATAAGATAAATATCACGAATTTGTCATCTGCCGAATTTGCGCATAGTGTGATAAAGGTTTAAGGGACTGGAAATATTTGGTAGAATTTCGGCCAGTTTTGTAAGGGAGACAACTGTTGCGGTTTCTGTTTGCTTTCCTACGTACCAATTTCCTTCTTAGAGGAAGTCTAGTCAAAAGGAAAGAATTTGCTCGCAAGCATCACGAAAACATACCTATATATAATTTTGACCCCCTTAAACCCCACTTTTATACAGTAAAATTGGGGTTTACAGGGGTATACATTATTTTCTTATTTCTGCTCAAAAACATAGATTGTGAGTACTCGTAAGAACCGCCTTGTCGAGGCGGTTCTAACGAGTACCCACAATCTGTGCTTGGAGCAGATATATATATATATATATATATATATATATATATATATATATATATATATATATATATATATATATATATATATATATAACATCAGAATATTTTATCTGAAAATTTTCATTTTTTGGTGATAAAATTTTCAGTATATTTGAATAGGCATGTATATCTCATCACGTTTGAAAAAAGTGCTGCAATAGTGACCTTTTAGAATATCCACATAATTGTAATGTGCCGAAACAGTACATGTGAATGGAGGACACCTGTATATGTAGGGTTCCAATACATATTATTCAATTCCATTCAGTCCTCCAGCTATAGTCCTGGATTTTAGTTGTAGACAACGCGCATAAGGTCAATGATGCATTGCGGATCAACAATGTATTCACTTCCGTGTTTATCCTCATCTCTGTATTGTCTGCACCATGGGTCTATGTCGTCTCTAGTGCAAATTACGAAAACATGCTGATCAAATATACTGATAATTTTATCACCCAAAATAAAAATTTTCAGATAAAAATTCTGATATTTTTCATGTATCCGCTTAAAACATAGATTGTGAGTGCTCGTTAGAACCGCCTCGCGAGTATCCACAATCTATATTTTTGAGCAGAAATAAGAAAAATAAATTATACCCTTGTAAACCCCAGTTTTACTACATAAAAGTTGGGTTTAAGGGGGTCAACATTATATAGGCATGTTTTCGTGATTTCAAATCTATTTGTTCTCCGTGAATTTGACCAGTAGTTGCAGTTTCACCGAACAGCTACAGTCCCTTCCGGGCTTTAATTGGTTTTGTGAGTGCGTTCATTTCTCTCAAGGGTCAGTTTGAATTAATGTTGAAAGGGAAATTGCATTTGTTTTTATTTCGAGGCATTGAATCAGATGCCTCCGCATTTTCTCTTGATCACAATTAATGAGGTGTGTGTGTGTGTGTGTGTGTGTGTGTGTGTGTGTGTGTGTGTGTGTGTGTGTGTGTGTGTGTGTGTGTGTTGCCATGGGGGTACCTGTTCCCTTGTTCCCCTGAAATATTTCAGCATTTTCCCTTGTTCTCCAATATCAAAATCTTAAATTTCTATGTTCCCTGCTCAACAAAATTACTTTTGTTCCCATGTTCCCTTCATTTTTTGACTTGTGGTCCCCTGTTCCTCTGAAATAAATGACATTATATCCCTGTTCCCCATAACCTTTGGGGCCTCATTAAAATTGATGAGTTCATGCCAAAACAAATTGAAACAGCATAAGCGATTGCAAATAATCCACAGGCATTAGCCCCCTATTTGACATTGTACAGGGCATTTTAGAAAAGTGATTTGTTTTCCTTCGGGCTTCATATTAGCATAAATATGTTTCTTACTGTCACCATCTAAATCACAGTCGAAAATCTCATCATTTACGAGCAACATGCGTACTTTCTTCATCTTTTGTTAACATATTCAGATGTCTGGCAAAAGCAATATTTGCTATTGCCAGACGTCTGGCAATAGCAAATTTCCCGACTATTTGCTATTGCCAGACAACCGGCAATAGCCGATCCATTTTTTAAGTGCTTGTGTATCTTTTTATTTCAGAACAATCAGGGCTGGTTCAAAGTTGTTGTCTATTTCGAAGATGAGACAGTAAACCTAGAAAATAATGGAAAGAAGTTGTTCACTGTAACTGATATACAAGGTAATTATAGTCGAAAGTACACTTACATAAACCCCAGTCGCCATTTCTGTGCTAAAACAGAGAAATACAGTCAACCCTCTTTATACCGACACTCGATACACCGACAAAATTGGTTTTAATGACAATTTGAACGTCACGAAACCTTCACTCAAGATGTGATGATTAATGAGAAATTATGCAAGAATATTGCATTAAAACTTCAAGCCACATATGTTTTGGATATATGTTGGAATCGCCTCACTGAGGCGATTCTATGTAAATATCCAAAACATATGTTTTATGAGGAACTAATAATAAAATGAGGTCTTTCTTACATAACATTCTGTCCATTAAAGCTTCTTTATAACAGAAAATTCATTTTAACGGCAACATCTTTGGAAACAAATGCTGTCGTTGTAACGAGGGTTCATTGTAATTCATGTTTATTTCATGTTGACATAGCAGATTCTACAATTTAGCAGCCAAAAAATGCTCCAGTTATAAAACGTCAGATTCTATATATGACGTCATTATTAGTTTTGCTTGTTTATCCAAAAGACTAGAATGCCATGTTGCACTGATCAGTGTCAAGAAAAAAAATTAAAGTGCTAATCACAAATACACCAGACGAAATTTTGATATTCTTTTACTTTTCAGAAAAAAGATGACATTTCATGTGATTCGTCTGCAGACTGTCATTTGCTAAAATTTTTCACTTAGCACTTTTAACCCTTCTCTTGCTGAACACGACATGCCCTGTCTTAGCAAACAGTGTAGATCCAGATCAGTGGCTTCTGAAGAAGCCAACTGATCTGGATCTGCACTGTTTGTCATTATGTGAATTTTTATCAAAAACTCGGATCAAGTAATCTGACTGGCTGGAAATTAGAAGTGGGCGTGGCATCTAAATTTATTCAGCATGACAAGGGTTAAAACATATTGTATAAATTGACACAGTAACTTCATTTCTCGTCACTACACTGGCGATTTCTTCTTTGCACAGGGAAAATTCCACCAAACAGATGTCCACTTTATATTGCTGGGAGGGGTAAAGGATACAGTAAAGCACATAATTTCTATGGATACATGGACAATGTAAGTACTTTTTTGATCTGTCGCCATGCTGTTTTGAACTTTTTTTTATCTGTCGCCATGCTGTTTTGAACTTTTTTTGATCTGTCGCCATGCTGTTTTGAACAACCAAATGTACTTGTTAACGCTTAGCACTTATGGATACATATACAATGTAAGTACTTTTTTGATCTGTCGCCATGCTGTTTTGAACAACCAAATGTACTTGTTAACGTTTAGCCCTTATGGATACATGGATAATGTAAGTACTTTTTTGATCTGTCGCCATGCTGTTTTGAACAACCAAATGTACTTGTTAACGTTTAGCACTTATGGATACATATACAATGTAAGTACTTTTTTGATCTGTCGCCATGCTGTTTTGAACAACCAAATGTACCTGTTAACGCGTAGCACTTATGGATACATATACAATGTAAGTACTTTTTTGATCTGTCGCCATGCTGTTTTGAACAACCAAATGTACTTGTTAACGCTTAGTACTTATGGATACATGGATAATGTAAGTACTTTTTTGATCTGTCGCCATGGTGTTTTGAACAACCAAATGTACTTGTTAACGCTTAGCACCTATGGATACATGAACACTGTAAGTACTTTTTTGATCTGTCGCCATGTTGTTTTGAACAACCAAATGTACTTGTTAATGTATAGCACTTATGGATACATGAACAATGTAAGTACTTTTTTGATTATCGCCATGCTGTTTCAACAAATGTTCTTGTTAACACTTAGCCCAGTTTGTAAAAAATTCAGGAGACGACATTATGAAATATTTTGCCTTTCTATTTTTTTTTTCAAGAAAACAGGTTTTGACAGTTTTATGGGGACAAATTGCATGGAATATCCTGTTTTCCGGGGGAAAATAAGAAAAAAATCCATCAAATTGTCGTCTGCTGAATTAGCCCAAAGTTTGGTAAAGGTAAATGTTTTGGATTCCATTTCCACATTCATGCGGGCATCGCCAGAGACACAGACGACAAAACTGTTGTTTTTTTATATTCATGTACGAACGTAAGATCCAAGCCACCCCGTGCGGACGTGGCAAGTTTTGCTTTTCGCCTTCGTGGTATTAACCCATTTATGCTTAAAGGGACATTGGCAAGTAGTGTAGACCTAGATCAGACGCCGCAGAATGCGGCGTCTGATAAGGGTCTACACTGTTTGCATTAAATACAGGAAATTCTATTAAATATGGTATTGATAAAAACTAACCAGACACCTCTTATATTGGAAATGGACCGGCCCGAAGAGTGAAGGTAGAAGAATCCATTCGGCATAAATGGGTTAAGATTAACATATTGCATATAGGAAAAAGCCAACGGGTGTCTTCCAGCATATGCGAAATACCCGTCTATAGCGCGATCCGCACAGGCGCATCATAACATATGCTGGAAGAGGCCCGTATGCAGACTTTTAAAATTGTGGTGGTGGTGGGGTGGGGTGGGGGGTGCGTGCGAAATTTTAGCTATCCTGAAAAGGGGGGTGCAAATGCTAAGAAAATGCCGATTCGGGGCCGAAAATTAGGGGTGTAAAGTGTGTTTGGGGTAAAAAACTGCATGATGTTTTAAGTAATTTGCCCAAAAAGGGGAGGGGGTGACCCCCTCCACCCCCGCCCTCCCCCCACCATGCGTACGAGCCTGTGGATGTTCATTCATTCTACAATCTCCAACGAGACTGTAAGCGGACAGCAAATGCCTTGATCAGACTGCGCGGCGGATGTGCAGTCTGATCGCCAGTCTGATCAGGGCCTTTACAGTCCGCCTAAGCCTTATGTAACTTGTCAGTAGCGACTTACTTTTCCAGGTTGCGCAAGTAAGAAGGTTATATGGAGCGAGTTCGATCAGCTACCGGACTACAGTACCGGAAGTCAAACTACGCATGTTAATTCAAAAGTGTGATCGAACGGCCTCTGGTTGATGTTTGGTAAACAAACATGGCGGCCCCCATGGCATGAGTATTGTTTATAAATGAATTTTGGGCGACGACGAGGAAGATCACATTTTTGAGCATTTTAGGAATAGTAGTGTTGGAAAAATTGCTTCTATCATATTGTCTCCTTGAAACATCTTTTTACAAATATGCATGCTTTAACAACACTTTAAATGCGTTATTTTCTCATGGACGGGAAATTTTTTTATACCTTTCCTCACCATCTTTATACCAGAGCAACCCACGCTGCGGTCTGGTTCGACTAGTGAAGTCATGACTTTCCCGCCATTGAACCGGTTAACTACGTAATCGAACTCCCTCATAGTGTGCTGCTGCTTCCTCACTTAGGGGTAAACCCTTTTCAGAAACGAGAGAGTTTTGCAAGAGTTACCTTCTCTGAAAGCATATCCACACCTTTTAACCCTAGTCCTGCTGAACCAGGATATACCCTGCCTTTGCAAACAGTGTAGATCTAGATCAGTTGGCTTCTGAAGAAGCCAACTGATCTGGATCTGCACTGTTTGTCATTACGAGTAGTTTGTGAATTTGTATTAACAATCTGGATCAAATAATCTGATTGGCTGAAAATCAGAAATGGGCGTGACATCTAAATTTAAAATAACGTCAGCAACTTACACTTACAGATACAATTAATGCAGTTTTTATCTAACACTCCTCAAACGCATGATGGACTGTCCCATTAACACGACGGAAGAGTTCATTCTAGGCATCAAAGGGTTAATCTTTTTGTACTCAATGCGTATTTCACGAAAGGGAAGTTATATTTGCCCTGAATTTATTGGTATTTCATTCCTGCCCAGCGGGCACACTACGTCGAAACAACGTCGGTTCAAGGTTGATTCAACGCCGTGACGTCGAATCAACATTGAATCGACGTTGTTTAAACGTTGTGTGCCTATTGGCTATTGTCTACGAATAAAATAACCAGTTCTATGGTCAGAGTAAACTATAGAAAAAAAAAAAGAATTGTTTGCTAATATTTAAATGAATTCAACATGTTAATTAGAATAATACTGAGGTCTTCAATACTTAAAAATGGGAGCAATCATCCTTAAACCTAGACTTACTCATAATTCTATCTAAACACTAAACCGAACTACAAACTTATGCTGATCTAACCCCTAAATTTACACTTGAACCTATAACATTTATCCATTTCTAATCATAATCCTAACCTAAATCTAACTCTAAAATATTTACCCGAAATATTCGGACAGACAAGCCTGAGGAAACAGTACAGACCCAGAAAAGACACCGTGTAATGTGGCATCTGATTAGGATCTACACAGTTTGTCATTCATGGAGTACTTTTAGACATATTAACAGTTGATAATATGGACTTGTTCCCATCACGAAAACAAGCCTATATAATTTTGACCCCCTTAAACCCCACTTTTATATACTAAAACTGGGGTTTACAGGGGTATAAATTATTTTTCTTACTAGTTCTGCTCAAAAACATAAAGTGTGGGTACTCGTTAGAACCGCCTCGCCGAGGCGGTTCTAACGAGTACCCACAATCTATGTTATGAGCAGAAATATGAAAAATATCATAGTTTTTTTATCTGAAAATTTTCAGTTTTTGGCGGTGACATTTTCTATATATTTGAATAGGCGTGTTTTCGTAATGAATGTTAGGACAATTATCCCAGCGGGCGCACGTCGCCAGGGCAACGTCGAATCAACGTTGGTGCAACATCGTTGCATCGACGTTGATGTGACGTTGTATAAACGTCGTGACGTTGCAATGACGTTAATGAGACGTTGAAGTAACGTCGATCCGATGTTACTCTGACCTCATGTGACTGCTGGCATGGTAAGCAATTGAGCTGTCCGAGCGCATATTTCCGGGGTAAAATACAGTCTAGCGATTTACCAGCCTTATACAGGGAAGGACAGATTATATGCATCTATCATGAGTGTGAGGGGTAGATAGAAAAATCCGTCCCGAGGGTCATTGTCTGGCATCACGAGTCTTGCCGAGTGATGCCAGACTGTGATCCCGAGGGACAGAATTTTCTATCTATTCCTCACACCCATGGTAGATTCTTTTTCTTGCATACCTTTTCATTTCTGAACGTGGATGCTTGATAATGCAGTCACTGCGACAATATTGTGATGACATTACTGTGCCTTTTAGTAACGTCAAGACGTATAGAGACATCAACCTTAACGATGGCATACGTGACGTCCCATACAAACACATGAGAATTCTCGATTTTTATTTTACCCTGGGTAGGATAGCCTTGGTAGGATAAGATTTTCTGTTCCAGGGTAAAATCTAGGATATCCTTATCTAGCGTGCATGAATTTATGTTCTTGTCTAAATACCACATTCATTCTAATAAATGCCCCCGGGGACGCTGCAATTTACAAAACTTAAAATATGCTCCTGAGACAAAATGGTGGCAAATATGCATATACAGTCGACTCTCGTTATCTCGAATTCCAAGGGACTCCCTGAAATACTTCGAGATATCCGTACCTCATTATATATCAGATTTGCAGAATTTAGAAAAAAATAATTCGAACAACCACATTTAACAAACATATAAGTATGCTATTGGACTCTTGAAGTCAGAGATATATTGAAAAAATTGTGGAAAAGAGGAGAAGGAGCATTTTCTCCTCTTTTCCACAATTTTTTTACCTATTGTTAGATGTTCATATTTAGGCAGGGACCAGATTTTCATTTCGAGATAAGCAGTTATTCGAGATAAGCGAGTTCGAAATAGCGAGAGTCAACTGTAGTTTTGTGTTCTGAAGCCATTTTGGATGGCGTTTGGTCATCTTTTCCCCATAAAAATTGCAAGCGGTCGTTTATGAGAGAGGGACGTTCATTAGAGAAAATACGGGTATGTGAGATGAAAGTGAGATTAGAGCCTTTAAATTATCAAAGATGAAAAGTGGCATTCACACGCTGTTATCTGTATTTCAGATATTCCTGGTGAAAGATTGCAACTTCCATGAATCCAACATCAAGATTTTGTGATTATTCAAAATCCAGGAGACTCAAGGTTGGAGTGACAAGGAAATTACCTTGTTGTGGTATTGTGTGTATAAAGTCCAGGAAAATGGGTACTTTTTCAGGGGAAGAAACTCTCTCCAAATTGTTTTGTCTCCTTTCAGAAAAAGGAGTCTACTCTACAAGGAAAGAATTTGCTCCCAGCTGGGTCCATATTATTCCCCTTTAAAATATAGACCCCCTTTTCAGAGCGTCCAGTCTGAAAAGAGATCTACTCAAAATGGAAACAAATTGCTTCCCTTGGGAGCAAATTCTTCCTTTCCGAGTAGAACCCTTTTAGACAGGGGATGGTGTGCAGAAAAACAACAGCCAGAAAAATAGTCTCCCTTGTCAAATATTGCCGGATATCTACCGAGTGTATCCTGTTTCCTTAACCCAATGTAGACTGAATGAACCCTTCCACACTGTATATTGGAAGCTTCTAATTTCGATTTTAGGTTTGTCAGGCTATGTGATTTAGACATTCCTAGGGAAAATGATTGAATTATTTGCAAAGAGTGGAGACCCTGATCAGACGCCGCGTTCTGCGGCGTCTGATCTGGGTCTGCACTGTTTGCCAGTTACCCTTTTAGGGGTCTCCAGACTACAATGGGTTAAACTTACCTAATGGTGCATGTGACCAGTGTGGACATAGATCAGCCCTTGGATCTGCGCATGGTCTTCAGGATCTACGGTTTTCCCTAATATTATGTGGGGCACTTACCGATTTAGATTCTACCCGCGCACCCTGATCAGACTCCCAGGAAGAATCTGCTGTTCTTGGTCTAAAATTGTCTCAAACATCAGAAAATTATTTGAGCCATGTCATAAGAAAAAGATCTTTGTCCCTATGCGGACACATGTCCAGGTAGACTTGCCAAAGTCCCTACATTCGTATTTGCCCTCTTTGTTATTGGAAATGGCTCCTGTTATTGGAAATGGCTCTTAAAGAGGGAAATATTGTAACAGCACCTTTAGTTTTTATCTCTGAATGTAGATAACATCAGATATACGACTCCTTTTTTTCATTTTTAATAAATGTAGACAAGGAAATCAATGAACAGACTTGAGCAAGTCTGAGGTCCAGGTTTATCTGTGCATCCGTACAGTCTAATCACCGTACAATTGCTGTCCAGCATATTCTACAGTATCTAGCGATTCTTCAAGAGGACATGAGAGACCCCTGATCAAACTAAACAAATGCGTAGGCTAATCTGAGCCTTGACGGTCTGCACGTGTCATAAGACCCCGTTTTTCACTACATGACGTTTTTTTCTTTGTAGGCGTTCATTACCATATTTATTTAGGATATCTAAACTTCTTACCATATCTGACCTAAAATATGATTATATGAATGTAGGTAATGACTATGACGTGATATCTACCAATGAATACCAATATTGACCGAGGCGATAGCCGAGGTCAATATTGGTATTCTGTGGTGGATATCAACGTCATAGCCGATACTTCAATAGTCAGTAATTGCTTTATTGTATAGCTTATCGTTTCCCTTGATAACTGTGGCAATAATGATCAACGCCGGACGCGTCGGAGTCATTACTGGCGACGTCACAAAAGTTGATATTCACTGGAAGGCGCGCACAAGCCGATGAACATCAGATGTATTCATTGAGCTGAAAACAGCTCTCAGCTAATGAAAGAATGGAAAACAGTCTATTTTAGGTTATTTTATATTTCATTTTATTACATGTAGATGCGTCTAAAATTGCTGGATTAGTGGCAAACAGTATAGACCCTGGTCAGACACCGCGGTTCAATGCGTCTGGTCTGGGTCTACACTGTTTGCTCAGACCTTTCTGATCCAATACTTCGGATAAATACGGTAATAACAACTTCCACATGACGTTTGTACATGTCGCATTAACGGCGATACAATATCATGATGTTGAATAGACGTTAATGCGATGTTGTATAAACGTCATGAAGTTGCATCGACGTTAATACGACGCTATTTAAACGTCATGTGCCCGCTGGGGAGGGTTTCATTGTGTAAAAGTTAAGTTTATGTATGAATTGACTATTAAAACTGTGTTTTATTGATGCATTGTGCACCGTTTCATTCTTTAGCACGTCATACAATAAAAATATGATAAAAACTGAGCTAGAATATGTAAGACGCAATTCAAGGTTTGGGAGGGGGTGGGGGAGGCTTTGGTAGGAAAATCCTAGGTTGTCCTATGATATTTTTACAAGAAGGTCAGATTGGCTTCCCCATACATTTCTACAGGGAAACGGTTTTAAAGTTACCTTCTCGAAATGCGTTTCAGTTGGAAAACTTTTCACTTACAATGAAAATGATTTTCTCACGAGTTGTCTGTCCCTGTCACTTGGTAATATACATGTATCAACATATGAAAATAAAAATCTATACAAATTCATCACTGAAGTAGATTTTTTACAAAATTTCCAAGCGTGCACATGACGTTTACAGAGCGTCACATCAATGCCGATGCAACGTCACGACATTGCATCAACGTTGATTTGACGTTGTCTCAATGTTGCGTGCCCGCATGGTTATGCCATATGATCGAAGCGACAAAAGTATTCTCGTAGGATGGACGTTTTGCATTTGTGAATTTCCTGCTTCTGCAGCTGGGCAGCATTCCGTTATCCTAGGATACAGTCCCCTTGTTTGCTCGAGTTTTCTGTTTTGAATTAGCTTGTTTATTTTTTTGCAATTTTGGTGTAAACAGAAAAACTTGAATATTTCAAACACCAATGGCTCGTTTACCATGGCTGATTCGAACTCGTTTTTTTTTGAGTCCCCAGGAAATTCTTCCGATAGCCCAAGAGAACGAATATACAGTATAACCTCAATGGCTCGAACACGGATGGCTCGTTCACCGTGGATGATTCGAACTCTTTTTTCAATCCCTACAAAATTCTTCCAATAGCTCAAGAAAACAAATATTTAGGATTTTTTTCTTATTTTATCATGGAATTGTATGTTGTGTGTACTCATTAGAATCGCCTCATCGAGTAACTTCCTATATATGGCATAGTACGCCAGAATAGCCCCCCTTTTTAGCGCTGCCAGGTATATGATTGGCCCCCTTTTATCAACAAAAAGTATATGAATGGCCCGATTTTTCTGGATTCCTGTGTGAAAGGCCCTATTTTTCTGACATCCTGGTATATGCACATATTTTTCGCTCAGAGATTTTTTTCGAGGCTGCTTATCCTCTTGGTATTACATGAATTGACTGTGATATTTGTGTAATAACCAGCAAAAAAATGGGTACAAAAAGTCAAAGGGCAGTATATGAATAGGTCAACATTTTGGATGATCAAGTATACGAATGAGTCCGTTTTTCGAAGGCCAGGTATATGAATGGGGTAGGTTTTGAAATACTGGCAAGCACACCCGTACCAAAATTACCCCTAAGTAACCCCCCACCCCCTCCCCCGAGTACATTGTCTTTCTATGTCTGAATGGTGCTGAAGACAGTCGAACGATCTGTGTCCACTGTTGGAATGTTCGGTACTGGAAAAAAAGAGATCTCATCAGACGGTGGGTGATTTAAGGCCATTTATGCCGAGTCGCCTCTTACACATTAACTCTTTGGACCTGTCCATTTCCGATAGAACGGGGATCTGGTTAATTTTTCGTTTATTACAATGTATCATAGAAATTCCTGTATTTAATGCAAACAGAGTAGACCTTGATCAGACGCCTGATCTGGGTCTACACCGTTTGCCAATGTCCCTTTTATGGGATGCTAGGCATAAACGATTAATAAAATTTCATGTATCCCCTGTTTGATTCAGTGTAAAGGAGAAACTTCGCAAACTCAAAACTAATGGATAGCAACACTCGAAATTTACGGGAAAGTAACTATTTAATTAAGAAACTGCCAGTTTGTTAGCAAAGAAACAAATAAAGTCGCAACAGCGTCATTCTAACATTACCGTTATTTTGTACAATTGATCGCAGTGGACACATGGCGTTTATGTAAATTACCATTATGAGTCAGACTATAATGTATATGTTATTTGAACCGGAATGTGAGGAAACGTACCTTCTGGCATGTACGCTCAACGAAGAATCAAATCAGCCTGCGCATCCGCGCAGTCTGATCAGTCTTCATTGACCGCATGAAGAAACTTTGAATCATTGACTATCCAAAATGCGCCCAGTGAAGAATCTGATCAGACTGCGCGAATGCGCATCTTCATTGGGCGCACATGACGATTCCTGACGTTTCGGCTCATTCAGTTGTTTATGTGCCCTTTTCCCTACGAAACTTTTATTCTCCAAAGACATGCACGTGCATGTTTCCACGAGACAGAGAGATGCAAATTTCATCTGTAAACAGTTTGTAATGCTTATGTTCATTTAAAGTATTTCCCATCTGTGATTTGGATTAGCAAGATTAGATGATAATCCCAAGGAAATTAAACACGCCAATGTTCTTCAGATAAACGACCGCAATTACCAGAATGTACCTTTAGGCGACTGCTGCCTGCAATTATAATCTTGTTTATTTATATAGCCTGGCCACAATTTGCATTATGAACTCATGTTTTGTAAAAAATTTCGCAGAATGACTGAACAACATGATGCCTGATGACTAAATGGGTTATAAAGTGCGCACTGACTGGGCGTTGCTGTAAGTTTTATACGTTCCTTTTTCGCTAGTTTCGGTTCAAGTGTGAACAGTTCTGCACTGACGTAAAGTTTATAACAGGATTTTCTGACTGAGATAGCAATCACAGCACTCCTCGACTTGGAATTGTTTATAGTTTGTCTAGACAATCGGTGCATAGAATCTAAGAAACTTTGTTTTTTGTTTAATGAATCAAATTAAATGAGATAAAGCAGAAACCATTTCCTGAGACTGTTTCAAGGCACTGGATTCTCTAACACTTGTAATGCTAAACAAAACGGTCAGGTGACGACATTTTAAAAAAGCACGCCCCGCCGCCCTGTGAAATAAAACTTGATATTTCATGCGGATTATCTCGATTAGTTTTAACTCATGTAATATCCAGTATTGTTTTCGGGAAGAAATAATAGACCGAAAAACATTTGTCTTCTGCTGTTATTTTTGCCTAAATTTGAACGAACAAGTCCTTTCTATTAAACCAGTGTAGTCTGAAGAACCCTAAAAGGGTAACTGACAAGCAGAGCAGACCTAGATCAGACGCCGCAGTCTCCACTGTTTGCAAATAGTAACCCATCACGAAAACACGCCTATATAATTCTTACCCCCTTGAACCCCACTTTTATATAGTAAAACTGGGGTTTACAGGGGTATACATTATTTTTCTTATTTCTAGTTGAAAACAGAGATTGTGGGTACTCGTTAGAATCGCCTCGCCGAAGCGGTTCTAACGAGTATCCACAATCTATATTTTGAGCAAAAATAAGAAAAATATCACAATTTTTCATCTTAATATTTTCGTATTTGTATAGGCGTGTTTTTGTAATGATTTCTGTGTAGGAATAGTCTCATGGCTGGACGCAACTAAAATTGAAATTGGACTCTTCCAATATATAGTATGGGGGAGTCTATTCAGCCTACAAAGGGTTAAACAGGTATATAAGACTGCTGGACGAGAGACTAACAGCAGGCACGTAGCCAGGCGGAAGCTATGAAGCCCGAACCAACAAAGTTGGCAATTTAACCTTATTTTCGCCTCAGACTTGTTAAGATGACATCAAATGGGCCGGGCCACAGCTTTTCCCACAAGACCACATGTCCGCTAAGCAATGACTCTGATCAGCCTGCGCAAATGCGCAGGCTGATCAAATTCATTGCTTTGCGCTGATTAAATTAACCAAAAAAGCTTTCTTTAGACGAACGCTGGGCGCATTTGCAATCCTGTCGGAAATGTGCCTCGGGTGAAATTCCAGAGATTTTATGTTCCTGGCTACGTCCCTGAATAATGTGTGTCTGATATGTATCCACACTGTAAGTTCAGAGTTCTGCGGTGTCTGATCTAAGTCTACACTGTTTGCTTCGGTCCGTCTCTCCCCAAACGTAGGCCTAATAATTGCGTTGGTCTTAAAGAAAAGAGAATTAGTATTAGAGGATTATCACACACTAGATAAATGCAACGGACAATGAGTTTTCTCTAAAACTAGGGATCGACACTGTTTGCTCGAATTGCATACAGACCTCGAATATCCTAAAATGGTAATCGAAGAGTATAGATCCTGACATGACCTGACATGACTGCGCGGATACGCAGACTAATTACTGTCTACTCTGTTTTCATGTACTATCAGACCTCTTAGTACATAGAAAAAATCTTACAAGCCAATGTACCAATATTTCACTGTAGATCTGTCCCCCGGGATTCATCCAGGGACTACTTAATTCAATCGTATCAAATATAATTCTTGCATGTAACTCATGAAATTCATAATAATTGCCAATACCACAAAGAACTGAATATAAAAAGTTCACAAGGAGTTTATATTTCCAAGGAAATGTACACCATCCACATTGTATTCTGGTAACTTCATGTCAGACGAATCCCACTTCTGACAATGTGGACATTAAAATTTATTCCCCCTTTATCTTAAAAACCCTTACCCCTACACGGATTCCTCAATATCAACACAGTACTTTTCGGCGAATACTAAACATTGAACGGAGCTATTGAGTGTACGTGGGTGTGCATTTGTCATACGAATACGTAACAGTTACAGTTACAAATATACGCACACGTAACAATGTCTTGTAGTTACAGTTATACGCACACGTAACAATGTCTTACGTATGCGTTCAGCTGTACGCAAATGTAACAATCTGTTATGTATTTGTTACATATGTGTGACATATGCACACTCACATCGCTCGCATGTCACTAAAAATATGACACAAAACACAACACGAAAAGCAACATGAGAGTGCAGTCGTACAGTGGGTGACCATAATGCTTGATTTACAGAAAAATTAAGTCATACATTACAAAAACATGCCTATTCTAATATACTGAAAATTTTACCACCTAAAATAAAAATTTTCAGATAAAAAAATTCTGATATTTTTCATATTTTTGCTCACAACATAGATTGTGGGTACTCGTTAGAATCGCCTCGGCGAGGCGGTTCTAACGAGTACCCACAATCTATGTTGTGAGCAGGAATATGAAAAATAATGTATACCCCTGTAAACCCCAGTTATACTGTATAAAAGTGGGGTTTAAGGGGGTCAAAATTATATAGGCATGTTTTTGCGATGAATATGATGAATATCCACCTTGGAACGGACAGCACTATAAACCATCGGGGAGCGGGGCGCGGTGATCAAATTAATTTATTCGATAGAAATCTTGCCTTAAATTCTGATGCAGCCCATAATCACAAAACGTGTCGTCGGTTTGCATAGGATCTTCTCAGAAGTGAAATATCACAATAAAATATAAACAACAAACACTGCAATAAAATAAAGTAATGAAATCAGCAGCCATCTGAAGCCGGAGCAAAAGATAACCATAAGTTGGACCACAATGGACCCGACCACAGACAACAATAGTCAGGCGCTAACGTTCTGAAACAGATGAAGGAAAGAGACATCATTCAGTATGAAATCCTGGAAGAGCCACAGTCACGGAACGATAAGACATGACACAGAACAAAGAAATATATATATATATATATCTATATATATATATATATATATATATATATATATATATATATATATATATATATATATATATATATATATATATATATATATCACATGACCGTCAAGTTATTCTGTGAAATAACCCATGTCATAAAAATCATATAACCACACGTGTTATAACACCTGCAAGGCTTCCCATTGGTTAGCCTAATTACCCTCATTAATATTCGTATTACACCGCTTATTGATAGCAACCAAGATGGTGTCCGCATTCGTCGATACAACTTTCACATTTGGAACAGTTCCTGCCTTCAATTTTGAGATGATTTTGAGAAGAACGATAAATGTCAGACCGACGGAGAGGGGAAGACACAAAACAATCACACTGTGAATAACACGGCTACCAGAAATTTTCATGGTGGTTAAAATTCGATGTTTTCCGGCAACATATTTGTAGACATTCTCAACATCGATATCGTCAAGCCGTCAATGAAAAAAAAAAAAAAAAAAAAAAAAAAAAAAATCATTTTCTCAAAAAAAGCATTGGAGGATGACATGACTCAGACAGTCAATAAATGTGTCAAATCAAAATCCAAACTACAGTTAATAGTCTTGAAATCTGTCGTTTACTTGAGTGCGTCAAACACCGCATAAAACTGTATTGATCAAGGTCAATGACCTTTAAATACATGTATGACAGCTGATTGTGGGGGATTTCCCTACTGATTCTCAGTGACGTATTGACTCGCTGAATGACGTTGTTCAATAGAATGTTTAGTTTTGAATTGATTTATTCAAATGAAATTTTTATTAGCTCAAATAAAAATTATCATTATTTCCTTCAGTTTAACGAAGTAATAAATGGCATATTTATCTTGTTTCTAGTTATTTTCGGGGTAATCAAATAATATGCGAACTATATTTGTTGCGTAGTACTACTTAATCCTTGGTAGTGAGTTGTTCCGCTTAGCTATGGAAAGCCGTTATCTTTAAAAATATATTTTTTGCATAGTTTGTCATCGGAAGGGCCATGTGATAAACAGAATCTTACATTCGTGGTCATTTAATATGAAATTTATGAAACTCGTTGGGTAATTTCAGTATTTTGCTCGCTAAAGCTCGCAAAATACCAAAATTACCCAAACTCGTTTCATAAATTTCATATTAAATGACCACTCATGTAAGATCCTCTCTCTCTCTCTCTCTCTCTCTCTCTCTCTCTCTCTCTCTCTCTCTCTCTCTCTCTATATATATATATATATATATATATATATATATATATATATATATATATATATATGTGTGTGTGTGTGTGTGTGTGTGTGTGTGTGTGTGTGTGTGTGTGTGTATAAAAACAACAAAGAAACAAAAGAGCCGCCACAAGGCCACATTCCCTACAAATTGCATGTGCACCCGAAGAAGACACAGATCAATTTGATCAGAGACAGAGCAGGCAATTTGTGATAGCCAATGAGTTAAAGCGTCTTTAGGTGGGCAGTGAGAACTGATTAGCCTGCGCAGAAGTGAGCCTTCACTGGGCACACATGCAATCTTATAGTAAATGCCTTGTCCCGTTTCGTATTCCATATGGCGTAGACCTGCGACATCGCCGTCTAAAACCGGGAAATTTGGAAAATTGTTATTATCAAAGTCGGGATGACTCATATATATTTGTTATAAATGCTACTTTTCTAGATGCAATTATACAGAGGCTTATAATTCTACTAACAGGGTTATCAGCTCTCCAGTATATGTGTGCAACATGTAGTCTGCGGGTTCCTATCATCTGATTATCTGCTGACTGAGAGAAAATTGGAAAATTGTTATTATCAAAGTCGGGACGACTCGTATATATATTTGTTATAAATGCTACTTTTCTAGATGCATTTATACATAGAGTTTATTCATTCTCCTATTTTAAATATGGGAATATAAACCGAGGGAGGTAAAAAACAATCCGATAAAGAAACGAGTGCGAAGCACGAGTTTCTTTATCGGATTTTCATTACCTCCCGAGGTTTATAAATCCCATATTTAAAATAGGAGAAATGAATAAACTGTATATTACATGCATTTCGCCGCAAAAGAGTAAACCATTTAAGAGGCTTTTGTGGCAAGTCTAGTCTGCCAGTCATTTCTATTTTGGGTCGGCGTAGTAATACACTGACATTGACAGCTCGAAGCAGTGAACACTCGGGCGCCATTTTGAAAAAAAAAAAAAAAAAAAAAAAAAAAAAAAAAAAAACAAAACAAAAAAAACTAAACGAATCGAGAGATTGAAAAGTGATAAAATATTCCCATTTAAATGGATATTTGTGTGTTTCTGTGCTCAGACAGGATTAATTTCTATGCTTGTGACCTGATTCAACGAAAAAAGCATATGGATTTAAACATTTTCAGCCGGTAAGTAAGGATTTGAGATCATCCCTTGGGTCAAAATCTAGGCCGTTCATATGTTACAAAAAAAAGGAGTTCCGGTTAAAGAGATTTATTTCCCCGGCTAAGAGGAAATATTTCTTCTTAGAAAATAAGGAAAATACCAGTTTTATGTCTGGTAGAAATCATGGTATTTCTTGGTTATGCATGTAATATAGAGGCTTATAATTCTTTTCACGGGGTTATCAACTCCCCAGTATAGGTGTGCAACATGTAGTGTGCGGGTTCCTATCATCTGATTATCTGCTGATTGAGAGTTTATCAGGAATACAATCTACTTCTCTTACAGAAACCGGTATGATAATAGCTCTCACCTCTGCAGTGCTTCATTAAATGTTTACAGAAATAGTAATTACACATGGTAGTTGCACAATCGGAAAAAAAAAAAAAAAAAAAAAAAAAAAACAAAAAAAAAAACAGACGACTTTGAAATATTTTTTCTCATTTGTTCCAGAAAACAGGGCAAACTGTCTCCAAGTATGCATGAAATGTCAAACCCTGTTTTCTGAAAAATTATATCATTAAATTACTGTCTGTTGAAGGTAAAGGTTAAAGTTGAAACCATTTCTTAATCTGATATTACCTTAAAGCAAGAGCTATACAAATCACTGCTGAAGCTAGCTAGCCAGTGATATGGCTCTTTCCTCCTGTAAGTCGTTTCGAGGGTCATAGCCCCACTAGTAAAATTATAAACCTCTGATTTATATCATTAGTGTTATAAATATAAATACCCAAAATACTGCATGAGTATCAGAAGAATTGTCTTCAATTTAGCTAATGTTCAAATTTCAAAGATATCATAGCCAAACAACAATGGCATGATATGCGATGTTATTTGTGTTTGGTATGTACTGTATTAGTTATTTCAATGCTTGCTCATACAGATTTTTCTGTCACTCTGTATACAGAATATTCACATATACAGAATATTCATAATAGGGACAGGAACCAAACAAGCAGATTGCTTTCGTTCTGACCCTATAAAATATGTTATTTGTTGTTCGTCTGTCATTACTGACAATGACAGGCCTAAAAAATGCCTGAAGTGTTACTGTTTGTGCGTTCTAATATGGCTGATAAAACCAATCTTAGCTCTAAACTGCCTGTTATAGATAGAACAAGAGAGGTCTGAGGAAGAAAGCTCTGTTGGTGATACCTTTTATCTGGCTTTCCGCTGAGCACATTTCTGCTCGGCTTCCCTGATTCTTTTTGTTTTGTATTCACCAGCACCCCACCCCTTCTTATGAGGCCACTCCACTTTGCTCGATCTGTGCATTGCGTTCTATCGACTGTTGGTATGTTGAAGTCTTTCAGGGATGCTTTGAGGCTGTCCTTGTATCGCTTCTTCTGATCAACATGGGAGCGTTTTACCATTTGCAGTTCTCCACACAGGATTTTTTGCCAAACGTTCATGAGGCATTCTTATAACATGCCCTGTCCATCTTAATTGTGCCAATTTCAGAAGAGACTGTACACTATGCATCCCCGCCTTGTTGTATGCACCGTATTTACCCTAAGTATTCGGACACCTCAACTTACCATATATGTTCTAAAATTTGAACCAATACAATTCACTACCCGATGTTGTGTCTAAAAATTGCTGGATGAGTGGCAAACAGTGTAGACCCAGATGAGACGCCGCGTTCTACGGCGTCTCATCTGGGTCTATACTGTTTGCTCAGGCCTGTCTGTCCGAATACATATGGTAAATACGGTATATAGCAAAGTGCTGAAATAAACTGACACGCAAGCTTCTTGCATGTCACATAACGTACCATGTTGATGGTGCAGCCTTTCTGGAATTTGACGTTTCAGAGGGACTGCTGTCAGCCAGGTACCTCGTGTTTACCCTTCGAATTGAAATAATAATAAAAAAAATATATGGGACTCAGAAAAAGTGCAGAAATGTTTATAGCATACCCACCCGTACAAAGGCAAATCAATGGTAATCTTCAATGGTAATCTCTAGCCCTGTTAGGTCACCTGAGCACGAAGTGCTCAAGGTGAGCTATTGTGATCGGTCAATGTCCGTCGTGCGTCGTCCTTCGTGCGTCGTCCGTCGTGCGGCGTAAACAGTTTCCTTTAAAAGCCTACTCCTCCTACACCCCTCGGACCATTGACTCGAAACTTGATAGCAAGCATCGGGGTGACTTGTAGATCAAAAATAGGCAAACTTGTTCCGATCGGAAATACAAAATGGTCGCCTTGAAGTCTATTTTTCTCTTCTTCTCCTGAACCAAAAGGTCAATTGACTTGAAACTTGGTAGGAAGCATAGGAATAGCTTGTATATCAAAAGTAGCTAAAATCGAAAATCCAAAATGGCCGCCATCTTGAAAATCTATTTTTCGCTTATTCTCCTGAAACAAAAGGCCAATTGACTTGAAACTTGGTTGGAAGTATCGGGGTGACTTGTAGATCAAAATAGCTAAAATCGTTCTGATCGGAAATCCAAGCTGGCCGCCGTGGCAGCCATCTTGAAAATCTTTTTTCGCTTCTTCTCCTGAACCAAAAGGCCAGTTGACTTGGAACTTGATTTTGGATAAGTACGGTAAATTGGTAGAGACATGCAATGGTTTTGTAGAATAGATTAACACCGTGTAAGAGACAAACCAGTGTCTGTTCAAAGGTACGTTAGTCACCCTAAATATTGGATATAACATTTACCACACTCTTGGCTAATTAAGCAGACGACAAACTGATTATATTAATTCTTATTTTCCTAGAAAACAGGATTTGACATTTTAATCAAATCGTCTCCACTGGAGACAATTTGCATGAGCGTCAAAACCTGTTTTCTTGGAGAAATAAGAAAAACTATTTCAATATGTCGTCTGCTGAGTGCTAAGCGTTACAGCCGCACATAAGGAGAACAATGCGAACTGGTAAAGTTATTGTCGCGGCTCAAGTACTTTTCAGTTAGATCTTATTAGTTAAAGATTTTTACCTGCTGTTGCAAATGAATGAATGAATCAATCAATCAATCTACCAACCAATCAACCAAGCAATCAATCATCTGATCAATCAATCCATCAATCAATCATAAATCAATCAATCAATCAATCAAAAAGCCAGCCAGCCAGTAAGTCAGTCAGCCAGTCAGTCAGTTATGAATCGATCGACCGATCAGTCAATCAATCAATCGTCTCAATAGTTTGTGGATCCCTTCAAATGCATACAGATAGATATTGATTTGTTTTAAGCAAGCACCTACGAGCGTATCTGATCAACCACCACACGAGCTTGCATAACAGGTTTTCGCCACCATATTAACCAAATGAGTATTCGGACACCTTAACCCATTGAAGACTGAAGACCTCTAAACGGGTATCTGGCTAACAGTGCAGACCCAGATCAGACGCCACAGAATGTGGCGTCTGATCAGGGTCTCCACTGTTTGCAAATAGTTCAACCATTTTTCTTTAGGAATATCATACATCATATAGCCTGACATACCTAAAATCGAAAATGGAATATTCCAATATATAGTGTGGGAGAGTTTATTCAGTCTTTAATGGGTTAATTCCTGAACCATACTTCAAATGTGAAAAAAGTCCATTTTACTACCTGTTGGTACATCTAAAAACTGCTGAAGAGTATGTATGTGTTGAAGATTTACCGCCCAGTCAACCCAATGAGGAGGTCATGTGGATCGCGGTCAGTACTTAACCATATTTTTACTGGGCAGGCTTAGTCCTCTAAGCGGTTAACCAGCATTGTGCACATTCTTTCGCCAGAAACTGACAACTGCCCTTCTTGAATCAGCGAAAGGGAGAGAATGACAGTAAAATATATTTCATGATCGCGAAAAAATGTTGGCGACCCGGCTGGGGTCGAACCCGCAACCTCCTGATCACTAGTCGGACGCGCATCCAACTGAGCCACCGAGGCCGGCCTCCTGACGATTGACAATCAGTATAGCTCCTGATCTACCTTGCGTTTTGCGGCATCTGATCTGATGTATACTGTTTGCTGAAGCCTGTCCTTCAACTTTACATGTAATATGTTGCTATGTAAAATAATTTTTGCCATTCAGTCAAATAATCCACATTTTCCGTTAACCCTTGTCCTGCTGAACCCGGCAGTGTCCCGCCCTTGCAAACAGTGTAGATCCAGATCAGTTGGCTTGATCTGGATCTGCACTGTTTCCCATTTTGAATGTAAAATTATATCAACAATCTGGATCAAGTAATCATGTAAGGTGTTGCTATATGAAATAATTTTTGCCATTCAGTCAAATAATCCACATTTTCCGTTAACCCTTGTCCTGCTGAACCCGGCTGTGTCCCGCCTTTGCAAACAGTGTAGATCCAGATCAGTTGGCTTGATCTGGATCTGCACTGTTTCCCATTTTGAATGTAAAATTATATCAACAATCTGGATCAAGTAATCTGATTGGCGGAAAATTAGAAATGGGTGTAGCATCTTAATTTATTCAGCAGGACAAGGGTAAAATCTTTTTACTGATTGACGTTTTACCTGTGCAAACATGTGAGAACATTTACCTTATGACACATGAGCCCTGTGAAGACATGTCTTTGATCAGTCTGCGCGGATGTCATAAAGTACATTTTCTCAAGCCGTTGCTCACACTCCCCAGTATATTCAGTTTTATTATAATCCTGTTGGATAGTCCTCTAAAATAAAACCAAAATAATATCATGACTATAAAGGCTGGTCACTAGTGACCAGCCTTTATAGTCATGCTATTATTTGGTATTTTTTCAGTGGATTATCAAGCAGATTATAAGGCAAACTAGAAATGTGTCCAAAGGACACGGATGCCCCGACTGTAAAACTTAAACGCAAAGTGCTGACACCGGACGCGGACGGAGACGGACTGACGGACACGGCTACACTATATGCACTTTCCATTATTCTTCGAATGGCGCGGGCATAAAAAAGTCACTGGAGACTGGAGCCAGTCTAGAATGGAACGGAAAGTGTTATTGATAAAAATACGGTATCAAGAAGGAGTAAGGACGTCCGATATTTAGATTAATTTCGGTGTCCGGTTTTCTCATCATGGCGATCATTGCCGAAAAGGTTCAGTGACAAAGAATTGGCAAACTAACACTGAAAACACAGACAGAACGAAAACTACAATTCCATATTACAAAAACACACGAAGGCCCTGGCTATTTACTTATCCCATAATTACATCTGTATCTTATCCTATTACCTGAATGCAATGTTTACTTTGAACAATTATCCTAACACTGCATGCTGGGTAAAAAATTCAGCAGACGACATTTTTTGAAATATTTTTCTTATTTTCCCTAGAAAATAGAATTTGACACTTCATGCATAGAGACAATTGGCACGAAGTGTCAGATCATATTTTCTGGGAAAAATAAGAAAACATATCATCTGGTTGTCGTCTGCTGAATTTGCCCATAGCACGGTAAGTGTTAATTAACTGTATCGCGTTACCGTACATTAGGATACTCGGACACTGTAACTCTTCAAATTGTATTTTTCCTAAAAACTCCATTTCATTATATGGTGACGTGTCTTGACTGACCACTAAACGGGTAACTGGGAAACAGTGCAGACCCAGATCAGACGCCGCAGAACGCGGCATCTGATCATGGTCTCCACTGTTTGCAAACTGTTCAACCATTTTTCTTTAGAAATATCTGTATGCTATAGCCTGACATACCTAAAACCGAAAATGGACTCTTCCAATATATAGTGTAGGAGAGTTTATTCAGTCTTTAATGGGTTAAACAGCGCTGACTGAATGGCAGACAATGCAGAGCCTGCTCAAACGATTCCTTTAGCAGTCTCGTTTTGATCTACGCTTTTTGCTGATGTCATTCTGTTCGAATATTTAGCGAAAATGCGGTACTAGGGGGAATTCTCCTGTTGGTCATTAGGTATATGTGTTAGGAAAATAAACATATTTTATGAATGGATGGATGCAAGAAAAAAAAAAAACAAAAAAAAACGGAACGCGTTAACATTTACGAAATGGCATGTGCGACTGCGTCGCCATTTAGCGCTAAAACGTGTTATTTGTCAAAATGGGGAAATAAAAGGACGTTTTTAAAGGAAGAGTTTAGTATTCGTAAAAGTGTATTTTCAAAAATAAATGGCCTGACACGGGCCAGTGTGGCAAACGTGAACTCTGAAACTCCTGACAGTATGTGCATGGACGCAGCCAAGTTCTTTACTGCTACCCAGTCAACGTACATGTAGAAACAACGTCATTTCGGCGTCGTTTCAATGTCGTAGCGTTACTGTGACATTTTGTGTTTGCTGGACGGCTTTAAAAAAAGTGAACACAGCTAGAATCTTTACAAAAGACTGTATGGGGTTACAAACCTTACGTTATGTTACTTGATGAGTTTATTCCCAGCAAACACACAAAGTCGCAACAACGTCGTTACAACGTCGCTGCAACGTCACGACGTTGTAACGACGTTGTTGCAACGTTGTGTGTTTGTTCAGCAAACATACAAAGTCGCAACAACGTCGTTACAATGTCGCTGCAACGTCAAGGTGTTGCAGCGATGTTGTAACGACGTTGTTGCAACGTTGTGTTTTTGCTGGGTTATTCCTTAGCATATTATGTATTTGCCTAAAGCTTTCGGACAAAAAGACCTGAGCAAACAGTATGAACCTAGATCAGGCAATGCCGCGTTTTGTGGCATTTGATCTACGTCTACACTGTTTGGAACTCATCAAGATTTCAGACAGATAAACGGATAGCAAAATGGACTTGTTGAAATTTTATGAAAAATATGATAAAGCATTAATGTCCGGATATCTAGGGTAAATCTGATACAAATGGTAACAACGATGACCAGAGAGAGAAGTTGTAACCAGTGACCTGCATCATGTCCTTTTTAACAAGTCCGAAGCAACATTGTAGCAGACGATAGTCATATGTTTTATTATTTTTCAGAGAAAATAAGGTTTGAAATTAAGATTTGAAAATAAGAGTTAGCATTTCATGTGAATCGTCTGCTAGGCAGATGATTCACATGAAATGCCAACCCTTATTTTTCACAAAAAAAAAATGATAAGAACTTATTTCAAACTGTCGTTTACTTTAGTTTTGACTGACACTGGAGGCTAAAAGTTGAAACCATGTGTTCCTTGCAATACAAGAATTTAAAAAAAAAAAAATCACATGTGGATATGCAAGATGATCAGGATCTCTTTTATTGGTGCGTATGTCAAGTACGTGCCAAGTCTAAAACAAATAACTTACCATGCATGATAAATGCATTGTATATAAGAGGTCCTACGTATAGCATTTCATTTCCACTTTACGGCGGTTCCTGGGCGTTGTGTATTGAAAGATAGGATTCTCGCATCTCAATACACTTAAAAAGCACGCCGAATTTGTTCTGTGTTCTTTACAAATCAAGGAACATTTTAGCTGTGTGTATTTTAGAATCAAACAAAATCGCACTTGTACGGAGTCTGATAGCACAAGTTGATTTCTCAGTTTGAAATCAGTGGGTATCATTGAGTAGGAAGCCGGGAAACAGTACTGTATGGTACCTGCATACAGCGAAGGCTCTGGTTAGCGCTGGCCTATCAGGGCCCTCCCTGTTTATCGACGGAAGCTGTCGATGTTGTAAACTATATTCGTGAACATCGAATGCCTTGACGAGACAGTGCGCATGCGCGGGCTGCTCTAGACCTTTGTCAAAGGTACCTTTTTCCGGTGCACAGATAATTTATCCTTCATCTTCACACATCTGCTTGTCTGACTCCACGTGGAAATAGAAAACTGGAAGAGTTTGAAATTTTAACTATGTCTCAATTATCGTGCGGATGCCTATTTGTATTGGTTTGAGTTCTTTATTCGTTCACAAAAGGATATTCTAGTTAATTAAAACAAAAAGTAACATATATAAAAGATGAGCTTGAATCACATGGATAATACGTTTTAGTGTCATGATGTTTTTGATGGAAAGAAAGATAATTTAGATATGAGCATGTTTCTTGATACTGGAATTGGATTAAAATGAAGTTTGGAAGTAAAATATATCATATTATATAAATTACTAGATATCAATTAATAATTAACAGTATTACAAAAACAATACATACAATACTATATACTAATAAGAGATTACTTTTATCAACAGATATGTAAGCAATATATGTAAAATTTTCTATGTGTTGTTAATTTCTGGATGTTTATATAAAAATGGTGTTGTTTCCATGGCGACTGGTCAGCTTAGTGCTGTTGACAACGATAGAAACATTCTGTGATATTTCCAATGAAGTAATACGACAGGTAAGTTCAATGGACCGCATCTCTTTCATCAGTTGTCGTTGAACAACTAATTCAGTGGCGTAGCTAGAACGAATTTATTTTCACGCACATCTAGGAAAATCTTGACAAAATATGCCTAGAATCATTTCAAAAACAGGGGCTACTCTTAAAGGAAAGAATTTGCTCTCAGAGAGAGCAATTTCTTTCCTTTAAGAGTAGCCCCTATGTAAAAGAAGCAAACTATTTTATATTCATGTCCCGTTATTGTAAATATTTTTCTTACGCATGTACGTTACGCACTTGCGTAATTTGCGTAATGAGAGCTACGTCTGTGACTGTACGTAGCTAATAGGGAGTGAGTACATTTTCAAGGTAGACAACTCTGTCAACATTGCTTTTACTCCTTTTCCTTCTGAAAAGGCATCTACTTTAAAAGGAAAGAAACAACAATAATCTTTCCCTGGGTAATAAATGTTTTCCTTTTAGTGCAGATCCCTTTTCCACAAGGGGCCTATTATATTGTGGACATGTATAGTGTGTAACTGGAATAAATATGTTTAAACTAGAAGGGCTTGGAGTGCAGGAAAGCAACCAAACAGAAAGTCACAAAAGTTATCTTCCTTGTGAAAAATGACACAACAGCTAATAATTGTATTCAATCCTGTTTGTTTGTTTGTGTTGAGGTTTTACGGCACATTCAACCCAGTGGGGTCATGTCGAGCGCGGTCAGTTTACTTATGGGCAGTCTTAGTCCTCTAAGTGGAAACTGACAACTGACCTTCTTGAATCAGCGGAAAGGAGAGAATGACCGTAGAAAATATCTCATGATCAATCTCCACGAAAGAATGTTGCCGACCCGGCGGGGGTCGAACCCGCAACCCCCTGATCACCAGTCGGACGGCGCATCCAACTGAGCCACCAGAGCCTTATTTTTGTAAACTACCCAGTGCAGAAATCTTTATGGTATAATTGAGCCAGCGCACGACAAAACCTACAAAAGGACCTGTGTGATCAGCAAACTTAGATCAGCCTGTACATCCATCCAGTATGGCAAGGGTTCTCATTTATCCCTCTTTGGATAGCCCAGAGCCTGTAGAAGGCACATGCGATCAGCGAAGACTCTGATCAGACTGCGCGGATGCGCAGGCTGATCTGAGTCTTCGCTGGTCGCACAAGTCTCATTGTAGGTTTTGTCGTGCTCTGGCTCATATATCAAGTCTTCAGGCACATGTTGACTGCATATTCTCTCCCCAGTGTCATGCTTAGTTCATCCAAGGCAATTCGCGTATTTAGTATTCAGACCTTGTCGAAACATGGACGAAAACAACCCTCATATATATGCGAAAAACAAAAGCACAGATCAACCTAAATATTCAGTGTCTTTTTTTTCTCGCTTAAACAGTCATAAATATTGTAGAATATAATGACGATCAGAGGCCCTGATCAGACTGAGGGAATCTGGAACTTCCCCGTTCCCCGTGGCATTAGAGCCGTTTTCGCGCATATAGTCGACGCTTGTTATCACGACTACGCTTAACTCGAAACAAAAACTGTTTATCTCGAAGTTAAAATCGGGCCCCTGTTTTCAGCATGGAAATCTTACAAGAGGTAACAAAATATTGTGGAAAAGAGGAAAAATTTCTCCCCTTTCCCACAATATTTTAAATATGTCTCAAATTTCAGGAGTCAAATTACATATTCATTTGTGAAATGTGGTTGTTCGATTTATTTTTTGCTCAATTCTGCAAATCTAATATGTGAAGATACGGATATCTCGCAGTATTACAGAGTGTCCCTTGGACTTCGAGATAACGAGAGTCGACTACATACAATATAACTTCGATGGCTCGAACCCTGATTTCATTTACCTTGTACATATGTCTCCAAAGGTAATTTTATGAGAAACCAACCTTGGAAAGCTGGAACACTCGATGACTAACTAGACCTAAGTTATATGGTCCCATGTCTGTAGTTCTACTATAGTCTGACCTAGGCAAATTGAAATTCACACTGACAATATATATCTCTATCAAGATAAAGCTTGTGCCACAAGACGACTAGACGTTATGTATCATACATACATATATCTCATATAAATATAATGCATAAAACGATGCTAAAAGCGTAATGTCATAGGCCATGCCTCAATGACTTCAAATGTCATGGGTAGTTAGGGTACCTGATAAACCTTTTTCTACCATTCTTTATAAGGGAGACATATTTTGTGTCCGCCTGTTTGCTTTCTTCCACATCAAGTACTCTTTTGAAAACGGCTCTTCTTTAAAGGGAAAACGTTCCTAAAGTCTTATCTTTTAGATTAGACCCCTTTTCAGAAGGGACTAACGATGGCAGACTTCTCGACTGACACTGTGTGTCAGATTGCAGGGTAACAACTTCCTCTTAGTTGCTAGGGCTTTCGTAGTTTAACAGCAAACTGTCGAGACTTCACACAAGGAAAAAGAACTAAGAAAGTCATCTTTGGCGTATTAACTCTTGTCTTGCTGAATAAATTAAGATGCCACGCCTACTTCTAAATTCCAGCCAATCAGATTACTTGATCCAGGTTTTTAATAGAAATTCACATATTTAATAACAAACAGTGCATATCCAGATCAGTTGGCTTCTTCAGAAGCCAACTGATCTGGATCTGCACTGTTTGCTAAGACAGAGCATGTCGTGTTCAGCAAAAGAAGGGTTAAATAATGTAGGGGCATACTCACAAGGATTAAAATGGCCAAAAAAAAAAAAAAAAAAAAAAAAAAAATGAAACCTCTTTTTCTACCTTACTGTTGCATTTTAGTTTATATTGAGAATCGTTCCACTGTAGATGGAAGCTTTACAATAAAGGTATAACATTTTGTGTGCGTGTTTGGATTACAGGGCTATAGTGCTTCCATGCAACTAAGTTATTAAATTTTGGCTTTGAACTCATCAACTGTTTCAGTAGAGACCACTTCAGTCATAATATCATTCCAAGCTGTTCGGCCGTGGGAAGTCTTCAAATCGTCCTTTACGCAACTAGACGGTTGTCCTGGTAGGAGTTGGGTCTACTATTACTGCTCGTTTCTTCTTTCCAGAATCGCAGTTGTTTACTGGTGACACATCTAGAAACCATTCATTCAGTCTTTGATGGTCACAACGTGGATAATCTGAATGTATAGCCTGGATTACCTTAGTAGGTAGTTATGGGGTGTTTTCGGGTATATTGAGGTAGTTCGACTCACCACTTCAATGTTATCTCGTCTAAGTCACACAAAGTGCTTGACAAATTATTTTCCCCACCCATTTTGCTGTTTTCGTAATATGATCATCGTTGAGATGAGACGATGGCTTATCAAATGAAAAAATATGCATACTTGAACACGGCATTCCATTAACTGAGTATACTTGTTTTTGAGGTAGTACCAGGCTATATAATACGTTGTCAGTACCGCTTAACTACAGTCGAATCTCCTTATCTCGAAGGGTCTCTCTGAAAAACTTCGATATATCCGTACCTCGACATATCAGATTTAAAGAATTGAGCAAAAAATAAATCGAACACCCAAAGTTCACGAATGAATATGTAATTAGACTTCTAAAGTTAGAGATCTATAAAAATGTGGAAAAGTGGAGAAATGGCTCCTAATTCCGCTTCTTTTCCTCAATATTTTGTTTCCTGTCGTTATATTGCCATATTAAAACAGGGACCAGATTTTCACTTTGAGATGAGCGGTTATTCGAGATAAGCAAAGTCGAGATAAAGCGAGTCGACCGTATGTGCCATTGATCTCTTTTCCTTTTGAACATAGCTTATATCAGAGTAAACATCAGAAGTCGGACGAAACATCGGGGCGCTGCAAGAGGCACAGCAGGTTTCATATGATATCACACGTTTTAACCTCTTGGGATGGGTCGGAATCTATGGTGGTTGGTGTGGTCGGTGGTGGCGAGTGTAAAGGACCGTAAGGGACTCGCTATAAAAATGATACTGGCGGTCGGACCGCTACACCAGAAACAAACTCATAACTCTTTTCCAGAAACTTTGTTTGCTAAAAACATAGCCCCGTCCCGCCCCATGACAGACACGAAAGTTCCCATCCACTTTCCAGCCTTTGTGTTTAATAATAAATACCCTGTCCAGTAACTACTATGAAAATAGGAATCCGTTTTTCAGAGCATGCTTGACAAACCAAAAAGAGCGTGCCTCCTTTGCTGTCTGTTCAAAATAATGTTCATGATTTTTTTTGAGTAAAATTATATCCAAGAGAAAAGTTGTCTGTTACAGGTGAATACAATGTACAATTATACAGGTGCTCGAATCCGGGACCCGCGGATTACCATTCCGATGCTGTACCGATTGAGCTATCTGTCCATCACATTTTCCTCTGCTCAAATGAGGTTTACCCCGAATCTCTAAGTCCTCTGCAGGCCGGCTGACATTTTTTTTTGATGCTCTTTCATGCTGGGAGATGTGGTACTGGAGCCACACTGAGCCACCAAATGTCACAGAGTGGGAAAATAATTTACTGCCGAACTGGGGCTCGCACCAGGGACCCTCGGATCATCGTTCCGATACTCTACTGTCGTCACTGTTACAAGTCGGCAGTGAGTAGAGACACTGATGCCTATGGTTTGTTCACCTCCTTTGCGAAATTTCCTTTCCTAAGCATTTTGTTAGACTGGCTCCCGTCTAACTGATATACGATTCAGCATAAAAACGATTTATATTTTAAAACCATCCTATCTTTTGGATTGTCATTCTCTCTGATTTGGCTGATCAGCCAAATCAGAATGACATTCCAAAACACAGGATTTTTTTTTGTAAAATATAAATCGTTTATTAGTTTCTGACTGGTAAGGGAGATGATATATGTAGAAAAATAATCAGTGAGGAGTATTTTACCTTTGTTAGATTAGAAGTAATTTCAGGTTGGCATTTTGTATAAGGTTACCGTTCTAAGTCTGAGGCACGGCAGACATCTCTAAAGACAATGACAGCAGGTACAAGGTGAACAAATGTATCGGTTATTAACTCCAGGTTAAATAACCTGTCGGTTACCAATTACTCTATATGAGCCGTAACGACAGAAAATGTACCTTCTGACATGTGCGCCCACGCAGACTTAAACCAGCCAGTGCATTCGCACAGTCTGATTAGAGTCTTCGTTGTCCGCATGAAGGAACTTTGTATCCTTGGCTATCCAAAATGCGCCTAGCGAAGATTCTGATCAGACTGCGCGAATGCGCAGGCTGATCTGAATCTTCGTTGTGCGCAAATGACCGAAGGTACGTTTTCTGATGTATGGTTCTCTCTACATGGTTAGATTCCATTCACTTGTGATCTTCGATTTTATCTTTGAAGATATTATTCCTTTCCGATAAATAAAAATCAAAAACAAAAACAAAAACAAAACATTTATCCTTCATTTACAATAGTGTAGAAAATTTTGGCCTCGGTGGCTCAGTTGAATACACGTCCGACTAGTGATTAGGAGGTTGCGGGTTCGACCCCCGCCGGGTCTGCAACATGTCTTTCGTGGAGATTGATCATGAAATATTTTCTACCGTCATTCTCTCCATTCCGCTGGTTCAAGAAGGGCAGTTGTCAGTTTCTTGCGAAAGAATGTGCACAATACTGGTTAACCGTTTAGAGGACTAAGCCTGTCCAGTAAAACAAACAAAACGCGTTCAAAAAAAAAAAAAATAATAATAATAATAGGCTTACAAGCCTTTCCGAAGCAAAGGCTGTCAAAATATTAATCCTGTTTTCCAATCAATTTTGTGGTCTGAAAGTTCCACTTCGTGTTCTTCATCTTATAAGATTAAAGAATTATATAACAGAACATCACGAAAACATGCCTATATAATTTTGATCCCCTTAAACCCCACTTTTATATAGTAAAACTGGGGTTTACAGGGGTAATCATTATTTTTCTTATTTCTGCTCAAAAACATATATTGTGGGTATGCGTTAAAACCGCCTCGATGAGGTGGTTCTAACGGGTACCCACAATCTATGTTTTGGGCAGAAATTTGAAAAAAAATATCTGAGTTTTTTTACCTGAAAATGTTCAGTTTTTGGAGGTGAATTTTCAGCATATTTGAATAGGCATGTTTTCTTATTAAAATGATAACAGTTGTATCTGCTTTTAACCCAATAAAGCCCCAGAAAATAAACCGCCTGGTCATGGTCTTTTGTGTTTCTAATGTCGAGACTTAGGTTTCGTTTCAGATAAAATGTACGTTTGTGATGTCATCTTTGCTTCTTTAACCCTTGTCCTGCTGAACCCGGATATGCCCTGCCTTTGCAAACAGTGTAGATCCAGATCATTTGCCTTCTAAGAAGCCAACTGATCTGGATCTACACTGTTTGTCATTCAGTATGTGAATTTATATCAACAATCTGGATCAAGTAATCTGATTGGCTGAAAATTAGAAGTGGGCGTGGCATCTTAATTTATTCAGCAGGACAAGGGTTAACCCCAAGCCCCTTCTGAAAGTGGTCTACTCCAAAAAGGAAAGAATTTGCTTACAAAGGGAGCAAATTCTTTTTTTTCAGATCACACCACTTTTCCGAAGGGAATCGAACACAATTACATGTACAATATTAGACTAGCTCCAGTTGCTGTTTTTTTTCTTCTAATTATCCTGTTTGATAATCCACTAAAATGAAACCAAAATAATATCATGACTATATAGGCTGTTCACTAGATCTAGAAACCAGCCTTTATAGTCATGATATTATTTTGGTTTTATTATCATGATTTTAGTGGATTATCAAACAGGATTACAAGAAAAAATATTTAGTGACTGGAGACTGGAGCCAGTCTAGTACGATATAGTTGTTTTTCCTTTCTCCTTAAAATTCTTAGATAGGTGATTCTGCATGTTGTTATGCCAGCAGCAACATAAAAAAGATTGAAAATTTATGTGCGTCGTATAGACTTAACATCAAATGATAAGCAGAGCTTCAGTTTGAAAGATTTGGAATATCGACTGAAATTGAATAGCGCGCCTGAGTCCTGTAAATATGTTATAGCCCCATGCATAGAGCTGATAACGACATGCATGCGATCATTAATTTCTTACTTGGGTGTAACTAATCCACACAACGCCGGTTTGTCACAGGAAGTTCGTTAAACTAACGATATTTTTTAGGAACTGGACCCAGAATTGTTAATTGTTTCTGTAAGAAAATGCTGCCGTTTACAAGACTATTGCATTTGGGAAAAGCATAATTTGACCACGCGATTGTAAATCATTAATAAATAAATAAATAAATGAAGATATAAATCAACTTTACAGTAAAAATAAAATTAACTAATAAATAAATAAATAAATAAATAAATAAATAAATAAATAAATAAATAACTGAATAAATAAATAAACTTTACAGTAAAAATAAAATAACTAACAATTAAATAAATAAATAAATAAATAAATAAAATTAACTAACAAATAAATAAATAAACAAATAAAAAGAGAGGAAGAAATTTTGGTTTGTTGGCATGATTTGATAGAATGATAAGTTAATGTGACTTGATGGTCGTATTTTATTACAAGTCAGTAAGATTTACTGATTTTTATCGTCTGTAAAGTGTTTTCTTGTCGGAGTTATCAGGTGAGATGGTGCTTACTGCGGTGCTATTTCCGCCGGAAGTAGTAGCATAAAAACTCTTCCTGATAAAGTTTCATTCTGCTAGCCAGATTGTGTCTCCAGAGACGTAACACACCTGGAAACTAACAAACATAAATACGTCAGCCAACAAATAAATCATTTGGGCCCGCCATGCAAAAACGTGTCTACAGGCATATGCGGACAGCGAAGGCCCAGTCGGCCTGCGCATGCGCATGCCGATCTGGGCCTTCGCTGTCCATTAACAGAATCATTGAACACTATGGAATGTAGCAATGGAGAGTAAATGCCCGGATTAGACTTTGCGCATGCGTAGGATGAATCTGAATGTGCATTTTGCGCATGCTCAAAGACACCTTTTCGCGTGGCATGGCTCATTTATGTAGTGCATAAAGCAAGTGATTCAGACTTTCCCACCTGATTGGCAGTGTATGTGATGACTTATTTTCTCTTCTTCAAGGGCATGCTTATCAAGAAATATCTTTTGAATTAGACGTGCGGGTAGATTATGTCAGAGAAATCTTTGCTGTATAGAGACGTTGCGTACTTGAGCACTTGTAAAATACAAATAAAAATGAAACGAATTAAATCAATAAAATTAAAATAAAATGGATAGATCTATAAGTGTTAGTTTCTGCTAATTAGTTTGAGATGATGTTCGTGCCTGGTAAAGTTGATACGGTAAAACTTCAATAACTCGAACACCGATAACTCGTTTACCCTGGTTCATTCGAACTTATTTTAGAATCCCTAGCAAATTCTAAAGAAAACAAATATTTAGGGATATTTTAGTGTTTTTTTTTTCTTATTTTTTTATTAAAATGTATGTTGTGTGTACTCATTAGAATCGCCTCATCGAGGCGATTCTAATGAGTACACTCAACAAACCATTATGGTATAAAAGGTCGAAAAGATTTATATAATGATTACGTCCATTTGCCTCCTTATCTGGTGCTGTGATACCTGGTGCTATGATTAACACTTAATGGCTCGAACTACCCAATTCTAGAACAAATTTTCATGGTCCCAAACATGTTCGAACCATTGAGGTTCAAGTGTATAAAATTATACGTTTTATTTATTTATTTATTTATTCATAGTTATTTATATAAGTGGTTTCGGCTGGGGTCGAACCCATGCCATGCAAGCTCTGACCAATCCGGCGACATCACCTAGCACTGCGTCGTCCGTCGTCTTTTACCATTTGACAACCGCCAGAAATGGTTGTTCAGATAGCGCTTATAAACCTAACTGACGCTGCAGTATACTTGGTATTTTGGGAGCTTAGTATTTTTAATTTATTTGCGTTACATAAATTATCTTTTTACTCTCTCAAATTAATGGCAGCGACTCTGGTCTTTTTGCAGTCATAATGGAGAACTATTTCTCAGAAAATTGTAGGTGGTTTTGGCTGGGGTCGAATCCACGCCATGCAAGGTCTGACCCAATGCGGCGACATCGCCTAGCACCGCGGCGTCCGTCGTCTTTATCAATTGCGTTTCGTACTGAGACAACTCCTAAAAAGTTGTTCAAATAGCGCTTATAAAGCTTACAGACGCTCTAGTACATTTTGTATCATTTATTAATCAGTCAATAAATAAATAAATAAATAAATAAATAAATAAATAAATAAATAAATAAATAAATAAATAAGCAAATAAATAAATAAATAAATAAATATTTATTTATTTATTTATTTATTTAAATGTTTGAAAGTTATCAACGTAGGGATAATGTTTGAAAGTTATAAAAGTAGAGATACGTAGTTTGGTCACTTTCTGCTACAAAGTAGTATATTTTCAAATAAAACTTTGAAGAAACAATGAATGTCCGAATTGCTATGTGCTTTACCCATGTAATTCTTTCAAAGTACTTTCAATATTTAGATTCTCCAGAACAAATATTGAACCAAAAAATTGAAAACCCTCACCAGACTGCGCCGATTCGGAAGCTGATCTGTGGTTCTGTTGGTTCCATGTGTAATAATTTGTCATTTCAACACTTGTGCTCAATTATTCCTAGACTGGTCCCAGTCTCCAGTGACTTTTTTCTTATATAATCTTGTTTGATAATCCGATGAAATAAAACCAAAATAATATCATGACTATAAAGGCTGGTCACTAGTTACTAGCCTTTATAGTCATGATATTATTTTGGTTTTATTTTGGTGGACTACCAAACAGGATTATAACAAATAAAATATTTAGTCACTGTAGACTTGAGCCAGTCTACATTATTCCAAGCATTAGTATCTTCAGAGACCGGATACACTTCGTAGATTTTCGTCGTTTCCGCAAAGAGGGTCAGCGCTTGTGACTTCCGTTTGCTTTCACAGTATCACAATTATGGGACTTATTTGGAAAGCTCTAGAAACCTAACCATGCTTGTATCAGAACACTACAAAGTAGTTCTATACTATTCCGTGTTTCAACGAAAATTTGCATGTGTAAAGCGCACCTGTCTAAAAGAAATAGAACAATATGATGTTTTAAATTCAATAACACGATTAGAGTGCTGTATTTTTTTTATGTGTTTCTTTATGTCTTGATGCTGTGAAGGACACTTTATATTGACTGCATTGGCCTTGTTACGGCGCGCAGTTATATACTACCTACAGCCGTAATAGTCTCCTCGTTCATTGGTATAGTTTATATTTTCTGGTCCTTTATGATCATTGAGCCATTCCGATATTTTTTTAAAATCATATGAGGGAACTGATGAGGCGTAATTGGCCGAAACTAGCCAGTCTGGGCCCAGTTGTTCAAAGCTAACGATGTCGTTAGTTAACGATTCGTCAAAATTTACATGGAGTGATACGCAAATATGCTGAAATTTTTTGCTGAAAAAATGTGAGTAGCTTTTGCAGTGCAAAAGCTACTCACATTTTTTCAGCAAAAAATATCATAATATTGTATATTGAATCTGCTAAAACAGTTAACGAAATGACCCTTAACGAGGTCGTTAAGCTAACGACGCTTTGAACAACTGGGCCCTGGTCCAGAAAACTTGACACTTTAATAGTTTTTACTTTTGTGAATGTTTCCATTGATCTCGAATTTCATTCCTTTTAGAATCTATGAAACCTCTTGGACGAATGACCTTCCTCCAGTTTATATATTAACACCTGAAGATTATGTAAATTACAACGTCAGTTTCTTGTCTATAGATTGCCATTCCTGACTGCAGCGATAGTTCCATGTGATTAGGTCAGTGAACGATAAAATCTGGCATGCTTGTGAACTGTTTTATCAAACATTTCAGATGAGCCACAACGTGCGAAAATGTCATTTCGGACATGTGTGCCAAGCGAAGATTCTAATCAGCCTGCGTTAGCGCACAGTCTGATCGGAATCTTCACTGGGTGCATATTGAATAGCCAAGGATGAAAAATTCATCATGTGGGCAACGAAGAATCTGATCAGACTGCACGGATGCGCAGTCTGATTTGAGTCTTCGTTGAGCACACATGTCAGAAGGTATGTTTTCTGACGTTGCGACTCAAATTGTTGTATTAAGTAGGATTCCGATGAATGGCAAGTACGTCAAAGATAAATCTACAAAAATGCCAAAACTTCGAGGAAAGAGTTTACATTTTATTGCTGGATAAAGTGCTAATCTTTTTTCATAATTGACGTAACATGCTTCACTTTTATTTCTGTAATCTACCAGAAATGTAACACCTTAGAATATATTCGCGCCATGGGTAATCTTACAGCCTCATAACTGACACGTGCCAAGTGCAGTCTATAACTACAAATATAATCGAAGCACAAAGCCAGGACTATGTATCTACCAGCCTTCAATCCCAGACTTAAGTGAACTTGAAACTGGTTTAAGCACCCCAGTAATGTTTCTACCGACCATTTCTAGGCAGTTCCTCTATTCGTTTGTTTTGTCGATGTTTCTTCCTCATCTCTCCATTTGGGGCACCGGGAAGGTTGTACTTCGTGATTGTGGCATTTCCTGTATATTTTCACAATTTATACGTTTTTCGGTGATGTAACATTTGATGACTTAGGGAACCTCTATGAGAGCCGAACAAGTGTTCATATTTGTACCTGGGGTAAAGATTTGGTATCCGTAGTTTTTATTTCTCACCGTTCCTAGGCGATGACTATTGTATTGTTCGTTCCTTGTGGAGTTTAGTGGCTTCTCGCTGCGGGACTTTTTTATGTTTCTGCTGTTTAATGCCTTCCTGTGTTTGGTTAAGTCCAGTCTGGTATTGTGATCGCCTCGTTGAGGAAGTGAGAGCTGGTTCACCCTGTTACTTGAACGTATACGCCGGCCGTGCGGTCGTAACGCATCATACATATACGGTATTTTTCGAAGGATTTACATTACGATAGATAAGAAAATACATTCGTTTTGAAGTCTGACGGCGTTTTGCAACACAAAACATAGCGCAGTTGTGGAGAATAAACCACGTTTTCTAAATATATAAGAATCTTATCATAGGATGTTGAGCGTTTCTCAAACATTCAAAAAGAAGTTGAAAAATATTTTCAGCCATTACTTCCGTTCCTATGACGGTCTGTTCATTTCAAACTATTTCAAAATAATGAACGTGTGCTGTACTATTCGAGCATTATTAAACTGAGTATCTTTGTTTTATCATTTAATTGAAATTAATGAAAATATATCGTGTAAGCATGTTAAAATAGAATTTTAGCCGAGAATCATAATAACATCGGATAAAATAGTACTGTTTTGTTTTTGGTGTATGTCCAAAAATGCTGAAAGCATGCAATTTGCTCATTCTGAAGGCTTATGGTATATATTGATCAAGGTTTTGTTGCATAATGCGCATAATTTTTACTTATGCATAACCAATAATGATGCCAAGAAAGTAACAACTTTGAGAACAGCAGAGTGAAAGGTTGGTTACAAGTCTTCTGACACGAGAATTGAAAGATCTCGTGTCAGCTCGTGTAAAGATGAAAGTTTCTTCTGCGAATGGATACACGAGCGTCTGCTGCAAATTTCTTCAACGAATACTGTTCCACAAGTAGAAACAATCCTAGCAGTTGCAAAGTAAGTGTTTTTTCAACATCTGAATAAAATCAAATAACTGAAATTAAAACTGAAACAATTAATATAAAGTTAACTTACAATTTACTGTGTTCCATCTTCAAAAACTGAATCGAAAATTCCACAGTGTCAAATTGCTTTCTGAATATCAAGGTAACAACGGATAAATGTGACTCTTTCAGGCTTTTTCCTAGACGTTTGCTTTCAGTGAATATGTTCTTCGACAGAGGAGTCGTAGAAAGCAATCAACAAATCAAAGGACTGAAAACTGCCTCGTGTGTCAGACTAATAGCTTCTATGGCCAAAATCAATAGAGTAAAAATTATTTCTTCGTAGGTCGCAGCTGATGCCTCTATTAAAATACTCGATGTGGCTTGTCAACACCTAAACAACTTGCACAAGCACAAGTCAAATCCTATGACAATCATATGCGAACCTGCAAACGATCGTTAGCCTGGTTTCTTTTAATATGTTATCCTATTTAGTCAAATGCCACAGTCAATATAGTCCAACAAAATAGTTCGGTGTGTTAAATGGGCATCTCTGTCATCTATAGGTTTTTTTTTTATCTCGCTGTGTCAAACAGAAATACATCCAGACTGTTGTTATAAAAAAGTGAATTGAAGTTGCTGAAGAAAACCCACAAGCAAAACCGACATTCAACCCAATAAGAAACTCATCCATGTGAGATTAAGTTCTCTTTCAAGTATACAGTTGGCCCTTTGCAGGTGATTTTTGTTTTATTTTCTTCACTTTGCTTCAGACGCAGACTGTGTAAGTACGTTACAACCGCATCACATGTTCTAGACAACGGGCCAAATGTTTACTTGAAAGAGAACTTAATCTCACATGGCTGAGTTTCTTATAGGGATGACATGGCCAAGAAAAAAAGACAGAAATTTAGTTAAACTACAAATACGGGTCACATATTGTTTACTAGGAACAAAAAGACACAAACGTAATACTTCTAGAGGCAGACCATGGGTATCTGTACCACCTCTTCAAGTAAAGTTTGTCATGATGATCGATCACCCTGTATCTAGGGAAGACACCAACTCTCCCAAACCAACATGCATGAGGATCAGCCAGGCCATTTTTGTACACATAAGTCGATAAAACAATGGTTCCAATAGATTTTTATTTTTAAACTAAACTATTTAAATGGTTGTTAGGGGTGAACATTGACAGACAGATGCATGGACACACCGAAAATTGGAATCTTATATCGCGCTATTCTGTAGCATAAGCTTTAAACTCGGATGGGGTGATAACGCTGAATTTAACAAAAAAGGTCATGAAAATTTTATCTGGTATATTTTTTTTATTTCATCTTAAACATTTGAATCGTCATCTTCAACAGAACTTTTTTCCATAGCGCCTGCAAGAACCTGAAAAAAAAATAATAAAAGACAAAAAACAAAAAAAAAAACAACAAAAAAAAAAACAGATATCTCTTTAAACACATTCGAAAGAAAAAAAAAGTAAAGGAAAACAAATACATGTATAACGCTTATAGGTATGTGAATCTCTTTAAAGTAGTGCTTATTTGAATTTGTGACTTAATCATAGTAATCTACATGAACATTGTGTTCGTCCTACGAGCGTAGAGTAACTGTTTGAACAGTAGAGCAACGTCACGTCAGAACGTTTCTACACATTTCGAGAACTTTACAGCAGAACGTTTGTACACTATTCCGAGACTGTCGACAGCTTATTCTGAAACGTTTTTGATACATTACAACAATCGCGTTTAATACATAATTATCCAAAGTTAAATAGGAAGCACGTGACCTTTTCCTTTATGGACAATGGCAAAGTGTTGTTTATGACTATATACAACCTAACACGTGAGAAAATAGTACAGCATTCCGGCTATGGTTACTGCGAAAACCCATCACAATCCACAAATGTAACAAACCTGTTTTGATTTATGTACTTTGTTAGCCTAGAAATACGAAGACGATTTAAAGGCATGCGGAGAAGTTACGTACGATGTTATTTGAAGCGTCACTAATAGAATATACAGATAATTAACGTGCAATTTCTTTTTCTGTTGAATTTGGCGGAAAGGAAACAAAGCTACAGAGCGCGAATTCGTATTTACGTTTTCCATGTTTAATCACTCAAACTAACTTACTTTGACGCTCAATAATTGGTAAAATAAACAAAATTAAAAGTTAAATTAATAACAACGTTACTAAACGGCAAACTGAAATAAGAAGCGGCCACGTGGTAGCAAAAGTTTCAAAAACGTGCGTGAACGTTGTAACGGTGCGATATCTTGCAATGAAATCTGCAGAGCCCTTACAGTGATTGTTCGCTTATAATATTACTTTTTTCTTTGACCACTTATTCAAATTTAGACGGCAATTTAAAACGTCGCTGCGAAAAAGTTCGTTTCACGTAAACATGCGACCACAGGGAAACGTCTAAATGCGGTTTTAATAACGTTGAGTCAAACCAAACATTTCTATGTCGAATCAAAAGAAATTAACGAAGTTCAGTTTCATAAACATTTGGGAATTTACATATTATCAGACTGCTCCTGGCATAAACATATAGAGTATGTCAAGAGTAAGGCCTGGTCCAGAATAAATGTCATGAGGAAATTTAAATATACCTTAGATAGAAAGTCCCTAGAAACAATTTATACTGCTTTTATTCGCCCTATACTAGAATATGTCGATTTAGTTTGGGACAACTGCACTCAACAAGAGAAACATGATTTTGAAAAAAAAAATACAATTAGAGACTGCTTGAATAACCATCGGAACAACTAGCTAGTCACTGTGCAAAAACTATATGATGAGATCGGATGGGAATCACTAGATGTAAGGAGAAGAAAGCATAAATTAGTCCTGTTCTATAAAATGTATAATGACATTGCTCCCACTTATCTCTCTTCAATGGTTCCTCGGCCTGATCAGAACACCTCACGTTACAGCTTGCGCAACGCAAGTTATATGAGAACAATCCATTCTCACACTAATTCTTTTCTGTTTGCAGTCATTCGTGGTTGGAACGATCTTCTTGCTTTGAAAAGATTGTAGATACAGTTGATGCTTTTAAGAGACAATTTAATCAGGGCAGAGTAATTGTTCCAAAATACTTTTATACAGGCAACAGAAGCCTGCAGATACTTCATACTAGACTTCGAACTGGTTGCCGCTCTCTCGATTACGATCTATACTCGAAAACTTCACAAAAACTCCTCTTTGTAATTGTAGATGTGGTGATATAGAACATGCAGACCACTTCTTTTTTAGATGCCATTTATATCGAAATCATAAACAGGAATTAATGGACACTCTATCATAACATGGCAATATCACTCTAAACGTAATCCTCAATGGCGATCTTAATTTGCCTAATGAATCTAATATAGTCATTTTTGAAACAGTACAGAGGTATATTCAAAGAACGAAAAGATTTTTAGCGAAGGTTAATCGGTTACACTCGTATCAATCGTTATTTGTACCGGACTAAATGGACTTTTAAAGAGTGACAGTGATTCGGAGCATACATCGATGATATCAGTCGGACCTCTCCTGCACCACTCACAGTCCCCAGTAACTTGTTACTATATTCATAGTCTTCGTATAGATATGCTCCATAGTTCTTCATTTCTTTCTCCCTCTCTGTTTTTTTTTTTTTTTTTTTTTTTTCTCTTGTCTCTTCTTATTCTCAATTTATGTTTGCTCATCTCTTCATGTTAAACTTCACAATTATTATTTACTAATAAATTGGTATGACTTGAAGAGGACCATTGGAAATTGACCATTCTGGATTTGCTCGTATACTCATATTTCAAACAATGATCACATCCAAGGAAAGGAACTAAATAAGGTCTTATGCTTTCGTTCTAATCCTGTTGTTGTATTTTTGTATGTGTTGTATATTTAAACATTTTGGAAATAAAGATGTTTCAACCAAACATTTCTACAACCAACGGCTAACGTTCTAATAACGTTTCAACAATGTTAAGTTCGACCAAGCCTTTTTGCAACCAAATGCTAACGTTCCGGTAACGTTTTCTTTTAGCTGGGTAGGCAGTTTTCAGTCCTTTAATGTGTTGATTGCTTTCTAAGACTTCGCTATCAAAGAACATATTCACTGACAGCAAACTTGTCTTGGAAAAAGCCTGAAAGAGTTACACGAGATGACCATTTTATCCGTTGTTACCTTGATATTCAGAAAGGAATTTGACACTGTGAAATTTTCTATTCAGTTTTTGAAGACGGAACTCAGTAAATTGTAAAATAAACTTTATAAGTTGTTTCTGTTTTAATTTCAGTTATTTGATTTTATTCAGATGTTGAAGAAACACTTACTTTGCAACTGCTAAGAGTGTTTCTACTTGAGGAACAGTATTCGTTAAAGAAATTCGCAGCCGGCGCTCGTAAGTATCCACTCGCAGAAGAACTTACATCTTAAGACGAATTGACACGAGGTCGTTCAGTTCGCGTGTCAGAAGACTTGTTACCAACTTTTCACTCTGGTATTCTCAAAGTTGCTACCTTCTTGGCATCATTATTGGTTATGCATAAGTAAAAAGTATGCGCATTATGCAACAAGACGTAGATCAATATATGTACCATAATTAGCCTTCAGAATGAGCAAATTGCATTTTTTCAGCATTTTTGGACATACACAAAAAAGCAAACAATACTATAGTTTATCCGGTGTTATTATATATTTCGGCTAAAATTCTATTTTACCATGTGTACACGATATATTTCATTACATCCTATTAAAAGATCAAATAAAGAGTTTAATAATGCTCGAAAAATATCGCACACTTTCATTATTTTGGTATAGTTTGAAATGTACGAACCGTCATGGGAACGGATGTAATGCCGAACATATTTCTCAACTTCTTTTTGAATGTTTGAGAAACACTCAACAAACTATGGTTTCATTCTTATACATTTAGAAAACGAGGTTTATTCTCCACAAACTGCGCTATGTTTTGTGTTGCAAAGCGCCGTCAGACTTCAAAACGAATTGTATTTTCTTACCTGTCGTGGTGTTAATCCTTCGAAAAATACAGTTTTTGATGCATTACGATCGTACGTCTGGCGTATACGTTTAATAGGGTGTGGTTAATTTGTTTATAGTTGTTTTATCACGTAGGTGAGATTTGTCGTAGTCTGTTTGCTCTTCCTCTTGGTGTCACTGGTAGGTTATGTTCTGTGATTGTAGAAATTCCTGGACATTTTGCTATTTAGACTTGAATAACGACTTTGTTTATGGGAACATGTTGGGTGTTGCTAGTAAAGCAAGAATTGCTTACTTTGTCCGGGACACGTCACTTCTTCTTCAGTTGTTGGAAGTCCGCGATTCCTATGAGTTAGCATACCGACTACCGACTGAGCACTCGTAAACCAGGACTGCGTTCAGTAAAGCGAAACACTAGCGTGCATTTTTCAAAAACTATTTTGCATCGTCTGAACGATTATTGTAAAGCCGTTTCATGAGACCTCTGATTAGAGAACAGCTGTTATTCACGTATACGGGACTTGATGTTGGATCGAATAAATTGCATGAGTTAATATCAGTTTAACAAGACTCAAATGAATAATATCAAAGCAACAAACATTCTCATGTTTTGGTTACAATCAAGCATATATAAATTTTATTCGCATAGGCCGCCATCTTGGTGTGCCAAAAGACGGCTTGAAACATTACGAAAACACGCCTATTCAAATATATTGAAAATTTCACCACCAAAAACTGAAAATTTTCGGATAAAAATTCTAATATTTTTCCTATTTGTGCTCAAAACAAAGATTTGGGAACTCGTTAGAACCGCCTCGCGGGGGCGGTTCTAACGACTACCCACAATCTATGTTTTTGAGCAGAAATAAGAAAAAAATAATGTATACCCCTGTAAACTCAAGTTTTATTATATAAAAGTGGGGATTAAGGGGTCAAAACTATATAGGGATGTTTTCGTGATGATAGTTCGCAACTCTCCGCCGAAAACTGTCGCAATTGAACGGAAAGTTTGCTTCTGTTTTGCGAGTATCCGCGAACGTTTCGGTTAACTAATCGCAGCCCAGTTTAAAACCACTCCACCCTCTGGCAAAAGTATGTGAACAAGTACTGGTTAACCGCATAGAGGACTAAGCCTGCCCAGGAAAAGTGTTGTTAGGTAAACTGACCAGCTCGACATGCCTTTAATAGTATTGACTGGGCTTTTAGTCTTAATCTTCAAACGAGCCAAACAACACCTTCGCACATACCAGCTTCATTTGTGGGACAGTTTAGTTTTCAGTTTTGTGAGTGTGATCATTTCTCCCAAATGTCTTTCCAGTTAGAATGTACAGACAATCTTTTTTATACGACACTCGATACAACGACAGATTCGTTATTAATGGCAATTTGACTGTCACGAAACCTTCGCTTAAGAGGTAACAATTGGTCACAAATTTAAAGAAACATATGTTTTGGATATTTGTTAGAATCGCCTCAGTGAGGCGATTCCAACAAATATCGAAACCAATGTTTTATGAGGAAATAAGAACAAAACAAGACCTTTCTTACATATCAATCTGCTCATTAAGAATTCTGTACAACAGCAAATTCATTTAATGGCAACGTCTCTGGGAACTGTCGTTGTAACGGAGGTTAACTGTATTTTACTATTGACCGTACCAAGGTGGTGTTTCTGTTGCAGCCCCTCTTCGTTTTGTTCGCTCTGTTTCTGTTAAGTTCCGTTCTGTGATCTTATTTCGTACCATTCTTTGTTCGGTCCCTTGGAAGGACTGTATACCGCGATTGCGGCACTGACTTGGAAAAAAATACATCTCAC